>JAHKKF010515305.1:9902-51512 GCA_019740295.1 Labeo calbasu
GTTAACATTAGAGTATATATATATATATATATATGTGTGTGTGTGTGTGTGTGTGTGTGTGTGTGTGTGTGTGTGTATATATATATATATATATATACACACACAATATATGTACATAATACATGTGTGTGTACTGAGTATATTTATTATGTATATATAAATACACACACATGCATGTATATATTTCAGAAAAAAATGTTGTTTATATAATAACTTTGTAATAACTTTTTAAAAATATATACTGTGTGTGTATTTATATATACAGTACATAATAAAAAATACACAGTACACATCCATATACTATGTAAACAAAAACTTTCATCGTTTGACAGCACTATATATATATATATATATATATGGATGGATAGATGGATGAATGTATATTGCACTATTTTTCCCTCGCCTTTAATACATATGCCTGTGCATCATTATGGTGTTACATAATTTCTAATCAAAAGTTAGCTGAGTTTTGTTTCTTGTTTCAATGTTGACAGGATAATGAAATTCCATGTGGCCAAGAAGAAGTTTAAGGAGACGTTGCGACCATATGATGTGAAAGATGTGATTGAGCAATACTCTGCCGGTCACCTGGATATGCTATGCCGTATCAAGAGTCTTCAGACTAGGTGAGACTAACCAGCCCTGGTTGTGTGGTAAAAATACGTTCAACTTGAGCATGTGACTGAAAGTTCTCCATACATAGTTTTACTTTTTTCCCACACACAAATGTAGTTATCACAAATAAATATTCACAGAAAAATAGTTCAACTTTGTTTTCTTAGGCACACTTTCTACATCTACATATCCATGTCTGTCTTATCTCCCTGTCTGCACTCTCCCATTTAGGTTGGACACTATTGTGGGTCCACAGACCCTGAGCAGCAAAGCCAAGACCTTTTCTTCTCCTTCCCTGCACTTGTATTACAGCCAGGCCAAGAGGAAACACTCTGCCCCAGGGTCAGCCGACCCACAATTCCCCCACCCCAAACTCTTTTAACTCTGGAACAAATGAGTCAATTGCTGAGGCTGTGTGTCTAAATCCATAGTGACTGTTACCCTGTGGACATAAACTTTACTGCAGTTCAGCTTTTAAAGAACTTTGAGATAAACACACACGCACACTCGCGCACACACAAAACATTAAAAGAACATGAACTAAGAATAAACAATACTTTTACAGCATTTAAATATTTACTAATGCGTTATTAAAATCAAAAGTTGTGCTTGTTAACATTTGTTAATGCACTGTGAATTAACATGAACTAACAGTTATTAACTGTTTTCATTAACAAACATTAACAAGGATGTTCATTGTTTGCTCATGTTAGTTAATACATTAACTAACATTAACTAATGGAACTTTATTGTAAAGTGTTACTGATTTTTTGCTTATAAAACTATTTGTCTGAGAGACAGAAATACAAAATAAGACATAAGACAATATAAGACAATTCAAGTTATATTATCTGAAGTTATTACGCAGACTTATCTAAGAATGTTTAGATATGTTTAATGCAAAACAAGACAGAAACACTGAATAAGGGAAAAAAAACTACCGTTCAAAAGTTTGGCATCAGTTTCTTGATCATTTCTTCATAATTTCTGATGGATAATTTGACACTAGAGACTGGAGTAGTGGCTGCTGAAAATTCACAGAAATAATCTTTTTAAAATATATTAAATGAAAAATTATTTATTTTAATAATATATTACAATATCACATTTTATTAAGGTTTTTTTTTTTTTTTTTGATTAAGTAAATGGGTAAGCATCTTTCAAAATGAATAAAATAAAAAACAATAAAAAAATAAATAAAATCTTACAGACCCCAAACTTTAAACAGCAGTGTATATATAATATTATTATTATTATTATTATTATTATTATTATTATTATTATTTTACAACATGTATTTTTTGCAGTAAAGGCTGGACATGTTTGTGATGTGTCAGTGACCCAAAGCCTCAAGCAGTTGGCTCTGTTCAACAAGTCCTTGATCCCTCCAATTTTCTCCTTGTAGAACCTTCCCCCTGTTTAACAAGGTTGGCCAGCGCTAAACCAGCATAACTGTGATGCAGTGCATGGTGTTAGATTGAACGTGTCTGCGTATAATTCTAACTTTTAGATTGATTCCTCTCAGCTTTCTCTACTATTTGTGTCTATATCCCAATGCTTGATTTATTTATTTATTTTTTGAACCAACAGGTGTGTAATCAATAGTTGATTACTAGCTCTGATTTGAACAACCATCTCTAACTTACATTTACTGAAATATCAGATACCTCAGCGACTGACACTGAATCAGAGCTACAGCTAGATTATTGAGACCTTAGGTTTGATCATTAACATGTGTTAGTAAATCGCATGTAGTAGTAGTAGCTTGTCATCCACTCCACATCCAAAAAATAAAGGTGCTTTAAAAGGTTCTTCACAGCGATGCCAAAGAAGAACCATTTTGGGTTCCACAAAGAACCATTCAGTCAAAGGATTTTTAAAGAACCGTCTCTTTCTTACCTTTTTATAATCTGAAGAACCTTCTTTCGCCACAAAGAACCTTTTGTGAAACAAAAAGGTTCTTCAGATGTTAAAGGTTCTTTATGGAACCCTTTGGACAAAAAAGGTTCTTCTATGGCATCGTGAAGCACCTTTATTTTTGGTGGCATAAGTACCTTCTCTTCAACCTTCTCTCTCCTCCCTTTCCTTGACGGCACAACCTTAAAAATGTACCTGACCCCGTATGTTTTCTCATCTAGACTCGCCACAGCTGTGGGTCCACATCAGACACTCAGCACCAAAGCCAGGAACCTTTCCTCTCCCTCTCTACACATGTATTACAGCCAAAGCAAGAAGAAACACGTTGGGTCAGAGGCCTGTAGCAGGCTGGGGGGCTAGTCATGGGGCTGTACTTACCTCAGTCACTTCATTCTGTGAATGGGGTCCAATGGTGATGATGTATTTAACTAAAACTATTCTTAGGGTTTGGGGTTTTGTTAAGGGGCTGAAGTGAATAAGTAATATCTTTAGTCATTTTAGCTTATTTCAATGCTTTTGTCATTTGGAAGTTTGCCAAGGCCCAGTTGTGAAGTTTGTTGAGAGCCACTGATATACAAGTATTTTAATTATTAAAAACATCACATTTTCTTGTTATTTTTGTATTATTTACTTCATTTATTTACTATTTAACTTCATCATTGGACTCCAAGGTGATTAATTTACAGTGATGTTTTTCAACCAATGAGATGATTTATTAATTGTGTAGCACACACTCTGATTGGTTCAGCTGATTGATGTTGGTTTTAACTCAAACTGCTCTTGCATGATAGATTTGAAGAGGCGAGGAAAAACAAGACACTTTTTCTAACACCTGACAAAATACACTGTGAATCACATACTGAAATGTGCAATCCAAAATATATTAATACTGGTATATAGTCTGCATATTTTCTGCATGGATATTTTCTACTTGGATTATCATACACTACATCTACCTGAAAATGTATGGAGAAAATCTTGCTCACTAGGGGTTTTACTGGAGCATGGTTGATCATTTTGGATTTGATATTTTAATCGGCTAGCATAGGTAGATCAGATACAGCCTATTCTTACCTACAGCAAGTATCAGTATCTTTTTCTTACTCTCTTTGTAACATAGAAAATGGTGATGCACTAACTTGATTTCTTCTTCACTAACCAAAGTCCTTTCTTATCCTGCTGTGCCGTGCCCTGCTCGAGCTTGAAGAACGACGATGTAAAGGTGTGCATCTTCATTTATGCTTAAAAACACTGTTTTTTCCCTTCCTTACAGAGTGGATCAGATACTGGGAAAGGGCCAGATTTCTGTGGATAGGAAAGGCAGGGAGAAAATCCTCCCAGAAGGAGAATCCTTGGAGCATGACATGAGCATGCTTGGCCGTGTCTGTAAAGTCGAGAGACAAGTAAGCCATATTAACTTAATGGTCTAATGAAACACACTACTGTTCAAAGTTTTGGGTTTTTTAGAAATAAATTATTCTTTTATTCAGCAAGGATGCCTTAAATTAGAATTAAATTTAGAATTTACAAAAGAGGTTGTATGCAGTTTACTTTCTATTCATCAAAGAATCCTGATCAAAATATAACACAGTTTTCACAAACATTTTGAGCAGGATTGCTGTTTTCAGCATGATAAAAATAGGAAATGTTTATTAAAAACCAAATCAGCATATTAGAATGATCGCTGAATCATCATGTTACACTTAAGGCGGGAGTAATGATGCTGAAATTTAGGTTTGCCACCACAGAAATGAATTACATCTTAAATTAAAGCTGCAAGCAGTGTTGAAGGGGCCCTCCACCCAGGCTCACCACCACTCGATGGCTTTAGGAAAACAGGGGATGATGGGCAATATGCATTTAAAGTGGTAAATATAGAAGGAATATGTGCCAAACTTCCTGCTACCAGGTGGTGGCACTATGACTATAACTGGATATTGTATGTATTGCATGTAGATGTCTTCAGGCCAGCACTTTTTAAAACATATGAAATTTGGTGCAGACTGAACATGATATGTTTGCGTTAGTACAAATCATAACGTATACTGTTGCCAACAGGTGGCATTATGATTATATCTGAATATTGGCTTTAGATGTCTTCAGGCCAGGACCAAACATTACCAAATTTGTGAAGTTTGGTGCAGAATAAACATTGCGTTTTTAAGCTAGTGTAAAACTAGTCATTTCCTGTTCACAGCAGGTGACGCTATGATTATAACAGAATATTGGCCTTTAGATGTGTTCAGGCCAGGACTCTTGTCAAACGTGTGAAATTTGTGGCAGATCGGACATTGTATGGTGGAGCTACAACACCTGCTATTCCCATGGTGAAACATCAAATTTGTCAGACCGCTATGGACACGCCCTCTAACAAAAACTCAAAATCTTCACAATTTAACATTGCAAAGGTCTTTAGTGTAGACTGATCAAATATAATGTTGATGTCATTAAATCTCTATGAGGAGTTCGTTAAAGCGTAAAACATGGCACTTCCTGTTGCCAGCAGGTGGCACTATGACCATAACTGAATATAGTCGTGGGCATGTGTTCAGGACAGGACTCTTTTTGAACATGTGAATTTTGGTGCGGATCGGATGCCTGAATTATAACAACTTCCTGTTTCATTGCGAAACATCGAAGTTTGTCAGGCTGCCACGGACACGCCCTTCAACCAAAACTCAAAACTTCACAATTTAACATCACAAAGGGCTTTCGATTACACTGAGCAAATTTGGTGTTTATCTAATCGCTAGGAGGAGTATGTTTAAATACAACGCCTGAAAATGGAAAAAAATGGCACAAAACTTGCCAAGAAAATTCAAAATAACAGACTTCCTAACAGAGTTTCAGACTTCGTACCATGGGACTTTTTTGTAAGTATTGGTGTGTTACATGTGTCTAGCGAATTTCGTACATGTATGTGAAACATAGCTGGAGAGGCACTTTGTTGAAATTTTATAGATGGTGCACATACGTTTGGCATGTGTGCAAGTTTTTGAGCATGTTTAGACCCTCAAAAATGCGATTCATTTTGAAGAAGAATCATCTAAGCAATTCCAAAAGGGTCCTCGTACCATCGGTGCTCGGCCCTAAATATATGAAAATAGAAAAGAGTTATATAATGTTTCACAGTGTTACTGTTTTACTGTACTTTTGATCAAAAATCCAATGTGATGTTTTTATTTCTTATATAACACAGGTACAGTCCATTGAGTCAAAGCTGGACTCATTGCTGGATATATACCGGCAAGTTTTGCAGAAAGGCCCCTCATCGATGCTCGGTCTGTCTGCTTTGCCCCTGTTCGAGCTGGATCAAACCTCTGACTACCAAAGCTCCATTCATAGCAAGGATTTGTCATCCTCCTCCCAGCTTACCGGCAGTCGTTCTGGCAGCAGTAACCTGCACCGTGGTCTTCATCTTGCTCTGGCCCCTAGTGAACTCAACTTGGGTACTGGTTACCCGCATTCTGCCTCCTCCTTCTCACCTTCTCCTCTCCTAAACAACCAACCCTCCAGCCCGGACAGTTTCTACCCAGCATCCCCTCCTCCCATTCTCACCCCCAACAACCTTTCCAGAAGTCATCAGCGGTTCAGTGAACTGACCAGGCCGGTCCCAACAGTACATTCGACCTCATCAACCCTTCAGCTCCCGCCTATGGTACCAACGCCTACCAGTCGGCCTACCAGCCTTATCCCAGAGACTCTACAGGAGAGCCGGGCGGAGTGTCCGAGCAATTGCCTGCTGAGTACCCAAACCGAGGATGAGTCGGACAGGGAAGCCGAGAGTATTCAAAGCACGGTACAGCTACGGGACAAACCCGAACGCAACCCCAAGGAAGATGGGTCGTGGAGAAGACATTTGAGCCTTGACATTGATCCTCTGATGCTCATGTCTTCCAAAACAGCTCCCTCGCTACAGGTCGAGCGTGGACTGGGTAAGTCTCTTTCCGCTCAGAACCTCATGTTACCGACCGCTGCGGACTGCCATCCCAGCCTGTCCGCTCGGAGCAGCGGCAGCAGCAACAACGAGTCCAGCGACCGCGAGCCGCTGGCCGACTGGGGCAATACGGAGCTGTTCGTCAATGACAAAGAGTCGGACACCACGGAGGGCGAGCGTTGCCACCAACAAAGCAACGATACGACCTTCTCCTCTGAGCTGCTACGGACAGAAGCCAGTGGGCCATCTCCCAGCCAGGCTGGACCAAGAGATGGTCTTGAGTCCCATAAGTTGCCTCACGTATGCCTCGAATAACGGCCGGAGCACAGGAACCTCACTGTGGAGACTGGACACAACCTCATGTCCCTCATGTGCTTCTTTTCCAAAGGAAATGGAGCGTCCTGTACGCTCTAAATGTTTTCTAATTTTCACAAGAAGAAGACATGCCGTTCATACATTTATGTTCATACGTACATATCAATGCATGGACAATTTATCAAAAAAGAGAATTTATATTAAGAAGAAACTGTTGGGGAAGAAACATTTAAAAAATATACCAGGGTCAATATAAGTTAAGCTCAATTGACATAATACTGATTACCTCAGTAATCACCACAAATGACTGAAAAGTGTGTGAATCAGGAGCATTTCCCCCAAACATTAAAAGCTGTGTAAATCACTAGCTTTCCTTAAGAAACATTGTCCAACAGTGACATCAGCAGGTAAAGTTACGGCGGGAGTCCGGGTCTCTCTCGCCTCCCCTGAGCCCATTTGAGTTTTACCAGAACAGCGTGCAGTGAGTTTGTTGTTATTTGGTAATTGAGAATGAATGGTCGCATGATATGATTGCGATATGATTGGATATGACTGATTATGTTCGGCTGTGATTGGTTCATGCGATAAATCCCGCTTCTTGTCTTCGTGTGCGTTCTACGTTCACAAATTAATCTGATTAAACAATATAATGGCGTTAATGGGAAGACTAATTTAAAAAATGAAGTAAACAACCCACACACAGATATAATCACTTTGTTACGTCAAACTAAGACTTAAAATGGCATTAAAATATGATCTGTTTTTTAAAGTTTTTAGTAAGTAATCAGCTTCTCAGTGTCTGTGACCAATATTTACCGATCTTTGATGACTGATGAACCGAAAAATTCAAAAATTGTTAAAGTTAACTATTAAAAAGAATAACTAAACATACGTTTACAAATAGAATATATTGTTTAAATTGTTGCTGCCTTGAGTTATTATTTTGGAATAAATGTAAAATGCTTAATAACTAACTTGATGAGATTCATACTTTGCTTTAATAAATAGAATATTGAGTGCATTGGTAATGTAAAAATATGTATGTATATGCATTTAAAAGATAGAAAACGTGTGGGTTAATCAGTATTATGCTACAAATTCTGTCAGTTGAGCATAACTTGTATTGAACCCATAATATTCCTTTGTAATAATGAAGGGTTATGGTACTGAATGAGCCTTGCATGGGATATCGGCATGTTTAAAATGCAACAGAAAATAGAATTGGAGGTTTGTATGCACCTGTAGTAATAAGCCCTCGCTCAGCATTAGGATTCATTTCTCACTTCCTTCTGAATGTTTGGCGGTCCACTCATTTGCATGTGTTAAGAAATTGTGGGAGGAATAGCAGAAAACCAGATGGTCTTAGTCCAAAACCACATTAATCTGTGATACTATGCAGACCTCAGCTGATCAAGCAGGGTTTGCAAGCAACTCCAGAAGAAACTCAGAAACAAATGCATCTTCACGCTGTAGCCTGCACAGAGATATGCTTTCTTAATATGACTATGTCCTTTGAAACCTGAGAGTCTTAGCATCTGAAGAAAGCTGAATGTTGTGGCTGAAGGGACGGTGTGTCTTGTGTAATGTCTTGCGAAGGAGGTATTTGTGACAATCAGGCTTTTCAAAAAGCACTGATTTCTGATTTTTCTAATTCCGAGTCCTTGTGGATATTTGGCTGCTAAAATGTTACAAGAAAAATGAGGAAGATGATACATCATTTTCATCATGACAATAAACCACACTTGCAATATCACAACTAATGATTGTAATTAAATTTGACATGTATTTTGATTGCTTTGTAACCTGCATCCATATAATCAGAAGTTATCTTTGTCAAGTAGAAAGTCTCACAAATGTGTTTTTATCAGAATTGCGGCAATATCTCATTTCTGTTGTATTTTCTGATTTTTTTTTTCTTTTAAATTCTGTAGCAAGCAAGCGTCTTATACCTAAACCTCAGCTTTGTAACCTCTGTTCTACATTTTTTATTCCATGCTTCTGAATGGTACAAGAAGTGCTTTAGCTAAAATGCTTGTCTGTACAACTTAGAATGTAATGTGTATCATTATGTGTACGTAGACTAACCATGATTAGCTGTTACATTTAGTTTGTTTGTTTTGTTTTTATTTTGGTTAAAAACATCTGAGGTGTACATTGAGGATGTTTTTGGCACTGTACAAGTGGAAGCACAACTGTTCAGATGTGTAGAGGAAACCTGCAAATGTGATGAAGTGTTTTAACATGAATATGCTTTAAATAAGATTTATAATCCAGAGATAGTCGAGATGCTTATTTTGCTCTAGAGTTGAGGTAAATAATATAGGCACCTGAGAAATGAACTGAGAAAATGTCAACAGCTGTGGAACTAATTGATGCTTGAAATGCAGAAAAAAAAAGGTTGTACAGAAATATAGTCTTCTTAACACATTATAATTAATATTACTATTGCTTTTTTGAAAGTTTTAATTTGTAATTCAATGTTTTACGGTGCCTTTTTGCATTTTATTAAACATTTATACAACTTCTGTATTCACAGTACCTTGAACTTTTATTGAGATTGTCATATTTCGATAATTGCACATTCTCTGTTTGGCTGTGAACTTAAAGCGTCTGTCAGTTAAAGCAGCATTTCTTTGTTTTACCACTAGATCAAATAATTTATTACACAGAAACTGGCCTTAATATACATGCTTGATAATGTTAGCGTTCTCTGTCATTCAAAATAATTTATTTCATCATTGTGCACATAGCAGAGTTGATGCTCTGGGATTGAAAAATGCAAAATGAAAATTTATGATCATCCTAATACTTAAATAAACAAAATACTTGAAACTTGGCCTAGTGTGCTTCATGTTAATGTCTCTGTGTGCTTTGTCTTAGTTTTCCTCAAATAAGCAAACAACCAGAAGCATGTATTAGTTATAGGAAATGCACTAATATAAGTAGTAACCTATTCCAAAACCACTTTTTAAAAAGTCATTTATTTAGCAGATGTACTGCATCAATTACTACTGGGTGGCTTTAATGATAGTTTTCTGTAAATAATCTAAAGAAAAACAAACAAACGCCATAATTTAAATGTCATGTTTTATTGTTTATCTATTGTTTAAACAAGGTCATACACCAAAATACCACTGTTACAAAAAATAAATAAACAAAAGGAATTATAAAAGCCTTTTCGCGACGCCATATTAATTGGTTGTGGTTTTCACAAAAGTAGGCTTAACGCATGTAAATTGCGGTTGCCATGTTGCATTTTAGTAAGGGATCACGTGACCTGAGCGGATATTGATCGAGGTTTCTGATTAGACATTTGTGGTCCTTCAGGAGGGAATCGTCGATTATCCAAAATTGTGTTCTTATATGTTCGTTTTAAATGTCGGACTGGGAAGATGAGTACGATACGGATGGTGTGGCGATTTCAAAGCCGTTAGCCGTTCAAACTGTATCGGTAAAGTCATGGAGGCCTCCATCGCCTAGAGGCGCGCCGAGTCGACAAACCACGAGTGTCGGCGCAAAGTTTGGTGGAGACGGCGAGCAGTGGAGAAACTGGAGGGACCGAGACTCTGGATCAAATGTTTGTGACGGAGCGACCGGTAAAAATAACAGTTACAGTCGTCCCAGGACTGGACCTACTGGGTGTCGTGGTGGTGGAGACAGATCAGGTTCATCACCGGTAACTCTCAGTGTGGAAAACTCTTTGGTCGGGAGGATAATAGGTGAGACACAAGTGTCTGTTTAGGCATGCAGTAGTTCCTTGGGCTGTCAGCCGTCCGATTCATCAAAAATTTTAAAAAAGTTTTAATTATTTATTTATTTTTCTAATGAATCGGTTCAAACTCGATTCGTTCTAAGTAAGTTATGCTGCCCAGTAATGTTCGAATCATAATAATGAGCCGACAACCGATGAGTGAAGCGCTAGTAAGAGGGTTGATAGTGAATCGAGGGTCTGGCTGAGGGTCTGATGGTCCAAAATGTCACGTTCCATTTATTTATATATGTGTTTTTAAATAGCTCCACTGAACAGAATGATAACAATAATTGGCGGCGTGATTGCATGGCTACGTCATTGCGTAAAGAATCACTGAATCGGGCTCTTTAAAGCGGTTAAGAAGAACCGATTCGCAGAATGAGTTGGACCTCCATCATTGCTGCCTCTGTCCCACTGCCTAGGTCGAGGTGGTGCGAAAATTCGGGAGCTTGAAGAGAGCAGTGGAGCATCGATAAAGGCAAGTTAAACATACTAGTATTTTAGTACCATAAATGTTGACAGTCAGTCACAAAAGCTCAGAAGAGCCTCACTAGAACTTAAGTTAGTTTTCAGTTTTAGCCCGTCACACCTTGAGCCTAAAACGGTTTAGACTTTTTGAAATGCTAGATATTGTCCATTTAGGATGAAAAGTTTTATCATTTATTCACTCGTATTTCTTTCTAAACCCATATTACACACTTTCTTCTTTGGGAAAAGTGCTGAATAGCCACAGTTCTCTTTCAAGTTAAGTGACCTTTTTTTTTTTTTTTTTTGCACTTACAGTAACATGGTTTCAAAGCAGCCGAATTGATCAATTATGAAACAGCTGAAATGTTAGCTGTAAAACAGCTCTACAGAAGAAATATTGTCATTCAACTCAGATTCAGTGTTGAATCAGTTTTGTAACTGTCAGTGTTGCAAAGTTCATAAATTATGCAACAAATTCAATTTTAGCTATAAAGAAGCTCTATAGATCTAGCGTCATTTAATTTATGACAGGAATGAAAAAGAGGCTTTGTGGAATAGAAGTACAGTGTTCAGTGGATTGTACTGTTGTTTAACAACATATCGATTGTTCAGCTGACTAAACATCTTTCTGGAGAAAAGAAAATGGGTAGAAGCTGCATAAAACTGCTTTGGAAGTTTTCAGTTGTGTAAATTACAGATTTTTTTTCATCTGATATTTTCAGTAGCAGAAGCAGATCAGTAATGTTTTCTGAATATTATCAGTTGCCTTTGAAAAGCGTATTACCTTTCATTTGAATAAGCATTAACTACCTTTACTTTTACTTTCATTCTAAGGAGGGCATTCTTCAAAATTCACCTTTTGTGTTCAGAAAATAATAAGGCTTATGGGATTAAAACGACATGAATGAGTGGTATTATGGTGTTTTAACATGACTGTTAAATTATTTATAATAGATAAACAATGGTGCAAATGACGCTGAGGTACTTATCTTTGGAAGCCGTGATGCTCAGTTCAAAGCCAAAGACATGATTGAAGATCTTGTGTATGGGAATTCTGTCAGAGGTCCTGGATTTGGAAATGGTAAGACAGCACAGGAATCACTAAACTGCTTTAATATTTTATTTTACTGCTTTGTTAATTACTGATATTTTATGTTTGACAGTGTACATTTCAATCTCCAGGTAACGGTAATGCAGGATATCATAATGACTCCTGCTGGTCAGCTGCTGCTGTACGAGCTGCGGCTGCTGCTGTCCCAGCACCTGTGCCGATTGACTGGACTGCGCTTAGAGAAAACCGGGACAAATATGAAGCTATGAAATGGCAAGGTGAATCTCTAGTGGCACAAGATGATGTGATCATTACTTTAGATTAGCTTTCTCATCATTTGCTCAGACTCCTGTTGTTTCAAACATATCCATACCAGTCAAAAGTTTTTGAACAGTAAGATTTTTAATGTGTTTAATGTGAAGTCTCTTCTTCACTCCAAGCCTGCATTTATTTGATCCAAGGTTCAGCAAAAACAGTAAAACATTTTTAGAATGTAATTTATTCCTGTGATTTCAAAGAATTTTTAGCATAATTACTCTTATATAATTACTGCAGAAAATATTCTAATATGCTTGTTTGCTGCTCAAAAACATTTAAGTTAAATAAAACATTAAGTTAAAAACAGCCGAGTAGAATTTTTTCAGGTTTCTTTGATGAATAGTGTTCAGAAAGAACAGCATTTATCTGAAAAAGAAATCTTTTGTAACATTATCAATGTTTGACCAATTTAGAGCATCCTAAATAAAAAAACACTGCTGAATAAAAGTATTGAGTTCTATAATTTCTATAATATATTCAAATTGAAAACAGTTATTTGAAATGGTAAAAATATTTCAGAATGTTACTGTTTTTGCTGTACTTTGGATCAAATTAATGCAGGCTTAGTGAGCAGAAGAGACTTCTTTAAAAAAAATATTACAGATCTTGCTGTTCACAAAGTTTTGACTGGTAGTGTATGACGTCCGTGTATTTACACTTTATTAAACTAGAGTAAGAAATGTATTTGATATACTGTGTTAAATATATAGTCAGATATGAAATATTATACCTGATTAATCAGTCATCTTGGTTTCTGCAGATCTTCCCCCTCTAAAGAAGGATTTCTATATTGAAGCAAAATCAGTGGCTGCTCGCAGTACAGCGGAAGTCAAAATCTGGAGGTAAAAATTGTATCACCTTGCCTTCTTCAAATTATCCCACAGATGGCAGCATTTACCTGGTAATAAAAATACTTCAATAATATTCAAAGGCCCTCATGCCCTAGTTATTGTATATTAAAAAATGCCAAAACAATTAAATTCCAGACTTTTAACATGCAGATTTTATTACTTTACATGACTTTTCCAAGTCTTGAAATCACACTTAAAAATAGACTGCCTCATAAATTCAAGTTTTCCATGATATGGGGAATCCTCATGTTTATTTAAAGGAGTTGTTAACAGGACAAATTAAAATAAGAAACATCTTAATTTTAGTTGTTTTAGCTCATTATTTCTTATTTAAAATAATTTTGAAGTCATTTTGAGGTGAAAGCTGGGACTCCTTAGTTGAGAACCACCGAATTATTGTGTACGTTAGTAGTGCAACGTCTTTCAAAAAGACAATGAATGAATATTTATTTCTTTAAGATATACAAATCAAAAACGTCTAAAAGTATTGAGAGAACATTAGTGCAGCGCTGTGCACATTTGTAATGTTTTTGTACCCCTGCACTTCTCTGTCCAAATAGAAAAGAGAACAACAACATCTTTGTGGATGACTTGAAAGATGGGGAGAAAAGAACTATTCCCAATCCAGTGTGCACTTTTGAGGAGGCTTTTGCTCACTATCCTGGAATAATGGAAAACATTGTCAGAGTGGGATTTAAAAAGCCAACTCCCATTCAGGTACCCCAAACAAACATTTCCTTCATGCATTTGCTTGTGCTTTTTTCCCACTCAATGTTAAACTTGATAAATGCAATCCTGGTTATTTTGTCTCATGGTTCAGTCACAAGCCTGGCCAATCATCCTGAAAGGAACAGATCTGATTGGAATAGCCCAGACAGGAACAGGCAAAACTCTGGCCTACCTGCTTCCTGGCTTTATTCATATGGATGAGCAACCTGTGTAAGTCTCAGCCAGAGTATCAGTGCTCTACATTTAATCTTTTTATTAAGAAAATATGAATTCATTTATTTATTTACACTGTAGACCAAGGGACAAGAGAGATGGCCCTGGCATGTTGGTTTTGACTCCCACTCGTGAGCTGGCCCTACAGATTGAAGCTGAGTGTAACAAATACAGCTACAAAGGGTTTAAAAGGTGCTGTATCCTAAATAAAGCAATGTTATGCCTAATACATTATTTAAGAATTCATCCTGCTTTCGTGTTTGCTCACTGTTCCTTTCATTGTTGTAGCATCTGTATCTATGGAGGAGGTGACAGAAAGGCCCAGATTAAAGTAGTGACCGGTGGTGTGGACATAGTCATTGCCACACCAGGACGATTAAATGATCTGCAGATGAATGAGCTCATCAGCTTGCGCTCCATCACCTATTTGGTACATTATTTTTTGCATTATTTTTTTTGAGGATTTAAAAAATGGGTTTGAATTTTGTAAACATTTTCATCCCCCCTTTTGTTGCAGGTGTTGGATGAAGCTGATAGAATGCTGGACATGGGCTTTGAACCTCAAATCATGAAAATCATTCTGGATATTCGACCTGACAGACAAACTGTTATGACTAGGTGATGGACTCAGCGTTTGATATTTTATTTAGATTTTTTTGGAATGGTGTATGGAAGGATTGAACAGATGTTTTTTTTTTTTTTTTTTATAAACCTTCTATGTTTATTTATGTCTTAAGTTACAGTTCATTTTAAGGCTCATTCACACTGTCCTGACAGACACCAACCAACGCAGGGAAATGTAAAGTTTAAGTATGTCACTAAATCTAAGTAATGTAAGTCAGTCAGATTGCCCATGACTTAACAACAGACTGTACATCAATCTGCATTTTTCAGGTTGTGGAATGCCTAAGAGAGAAAAAAAAAAACTGTCAGATGCTGTCATGGGTTACACACTGATCCATCAAAACTTTACAAATGTACACTGTTGTTCAAAAGTTTGGGATCAGTAAAACTTGTAATGTTTTTGAAAGATGTCTCTTATGCTCATCAAGGCTGCATTTGTTTGATCTGAAATACAGAAAAAAACAGTAATACTGCAAAATGTTATTACAATATAAAATAATGCTTTCTGTTTTAATATACTTTAGAATATCATTTATTCTTGTAATCTAGTGCTGAATTTTCATCAGTCAATACTCCAGTCTTAAGTCTCACATGATCCTTCAGAAAGCATTCTAATATGCTGATTTATTATTAGAATTATCTGTTGGCAACAGTTGTGCTGCCAAATATTTTTTTGGAACCTGTGGTACTTTTTTCAGGATTGATTGAATATAAAGTTAAAAAGAACAGCATTTATTCAAAATATAAGTACTTTCTTACAATAATAGTCTTTACTATCACTTTTCATCAATTTAACACATCCTTGCTGAAAAAAAAGTATTAAATTCTTTCAAAAAACAAAGAATAAAACTTTTGAATGGCAGTGTATATTGTTAGAAAAGATTTATCTATTATATATAATAAACGCTGTTCTTGTAACTTTTTATTCATCAGATAATCCCGGAAAAAAAAAAGTATCACAGGTCACAGTATCACTGATAATAAATCGGCATAGTAAAATGATTTTTGAAAGATCATGTGACAATGAATACTGGAGTAATGAAGCTGATAATTTAGCTTTGATCACAGGAATAAATTACATGTTACTGTATATTAGAATAGAAAAACTTGATTTTTTTTTTTTTTATCGTAATAATATTTTACAAGATTACATTTTTTCTGTACTTTTGATCTAATAAATGCAGCCTTGATGAGCATAAGAAACTTTACTTACTGCTGTTGGTCTGCATCTGTCTTTTTTTTTTCATGAGTTTCAGTGCTTTTTTCATGAAGTTTGAATATTTGTATGATTGCCATTTCACTGTATTCATCTGTTTTTCTCCATTTTTATTACAGTGCCACCTGGCCAACAGGTGTCAGACGGCTGGCCAAATCCTACCTGAAAGACCCAATGATGGTTTATGTGGGCACCTTAGATCTAGCGGTGAGTGAATGGCTGCAGCACAGTATGTATTTATAATGGGTAATGTACAAATACCAGGTCAAATATAGCTTTTCTGTTTAGCCTCCTTATTAAAAATCCCCAGTTAATTCCCCTCCTGCATCTCTGTATTCCTTAGGCAGTGAATACTGTTCAGCAGACAGTTCTGTTCGTGCAGGAGGAAGACAAGAAAGCTTTCCTTTTTGACTTCATCGACCGAATGGAGCCTCAGGACAAAGTTCTAATATTTGTTGGAAAAAAAGTAAAGTGAGTTTCTCAGAACGAAACTTAAATAAGAATAACTTGTTTGATTCCACGAAACAGGATATGGGAGGGATTTCTGCAAGCACGCTTTCATATTCTACCGAAATGGTATTGTGTAATCTCATTTCTATTATGATCACTTGATGTGATAGTCAGTCTGTGCCCATCCGTTCATGTGAGGTGAAAGGACCCGTTGTAAAATGCTGCTCTTTTCTGAGAATGAAACTTGGCATTTCTCCATTGTCAGAAGGAGTGGTCGTTTAAGATGTGGCCATGGTTTTTTTTTTTTTTTTTTTTTTTTTTTTTCCATTCACCATACATTTTGATCTTCCACACCTCAGTGAAACTGACAACTTTTGTGGTCATTCAACAGTTGTGCAAACGTTAACCAAATACTCACTTTGGAACAGGTACTTCTTTAGACTTTCAGCCTGACAGTATGATTTAGTGCTTAATCCGATCAAGAACAAGCTAGATCCTGATTTGACATTTTCAAAATTGGATTAAATGCTTTAAAAGCCTGATGTAATGTGGATGGTTTTAATAGTTTTAATAGCAGGTGTTTGTGGGACCTTTCATCTTCAAACCATAAAAAAAAACAACAAAAAAAAAAAACTATGAAAACAGTTTCATTCCACCCCAACCCCCCCACCTCTCCCATATTCAGTTTATTTTTTTTTCTTCCAGTTTTAGTTTTCTACTTTTTTAATGGTTAAATTAAGAAATATTAAATCAGAAAGCATGTCTAATCAGTTGAAATCATGAAACACACACAATTTTACAGCAATTTATTAACAGTTTAATAAAATGTACATTTTTAAAGCCCTATGAAATACTTTTTTTCTCTCTCTCTCTCAAATTCAGTTTTATGTTTTAAATTCTGTGTTTTCCATTCATTTTCTGGATTCAGTTTTAATGGTAATTAATCAAAACCATCTCTAATTTATTGATTTTGTTTTTTCTTTTTTTTCTGTGTTGTGTTTACTTTTTTCTGGTAAATATTTTTTTCTGATAAATATTCCTTGTGGAAATAATCGTTATGGAAATTGTTTTAGTAATTTCTAATAATAATATTCTTTCGCACAGACTCGCATAACATGCAAGATTCATATTTTAATAGCATTATTGTGGCTTAATATTCACAGACACGTGTTAAGTGTATAGACCTTGTTTTGATTTATTCATTCAAAATTCAGCAAATTCTGTGACATTGTGCATTACAGTAGTCAACATTTGAAGTGGATCAAAAAAGTTAATCAAAGTTGTCCTAAGACAAGAACAGGTATTGTTTTGATTTTAGGACAGCTTTGATGAAAGGTTTTGATCCACTTTAAATGTTGACTACTGTATACAGTAAATTCCGTTTTTATGACTGGAATCCGCAATTCTGTCTGTGTTTTCCACATTGCAGAAATCATAGGGCCCTACTATGACCCTGACTACTTTATATTACTGTATGCCAAACTGAATTGTAAAACTAACAAACTAATGTAAAATTATGAAGCAAAACTATTTAAAAGTCGTCAGATTCTCACTGTTTCTCTTTCCTGTTGTTGCACAGAGCCGATGACCTCTCCAGTGACCTGTGTCTGCAGGGTATAGCGGTTCAGTCTCTGCATGGAGACCGAGAGCAGTGCGACAGGGAAGAGGCACTGCAAGACTTTAAAGATGGTATGTTTGTAAGCAGTACATAGTAGGGTGTTGTGTAATTTATGAGACACCAACAACACCAGAATTGTGAAAATGACCATTTTTCTTTAGACAAACAGGTAGTTTCAAACGTCGTTTGGTTCAGTCAGTGTTGTTGTTGTTGTCCTGCTACTCAAACCAACACTCTTTGGCTGGTGGCACAGGAAATGCATACTTTGCAACTCTGGCTACTTTCGGTGTAATCAGCAGTTATGCTGAGTCCCTTAAAATTTGAACCGAAATTGATCTGTGAGGTTTCTATCTGCCTGTGTGTGGCTCCTGTCAAAGGTCGTGTGCGTATTCTGGTGGCGACTGACTTGGCCTCACGTGGACTAGACGTTCATGACATCACGCATGTTTTTAACTACGACTTCCCACGGAATGTGGAGGAGTATGTGCACCGCGTCGGGAGAACAGGTCGAGCAGGGTGAGTGGATCAATGAAGGGTGTGACTGAAATGACAGGTGCAATAAAAAAATGTGATAATGCAATCATTTAATCTCATGTATCTCATGTGGGTCCATGTCTTGGCTCAGGAGGTCTGGTGCATCTGTAACCCTGGTAACAAGGGAGGACTGGAAAATAGCTTCTGAGCTAATCACCATCCTGGAGAGATCTGGTCAGGTAACATGCAGGCGTCCACTCCTTTCATTATGTTTGTTAAACTCAATGTTTGCTATGTAAAGAATGTGAATCCTCCGCTTCTGGCTAGCTAGTTTGAATTCTGAAGCTTCTTACAGCAGGTTGTTTGTAAGCATGTCAATTACATGTGTGTGATATGGAAATAGGGATGTACCCAAATGTCACCATTTTAGTGAATCTCATGGAGAAATCTAATGCTGTAGTAGGGATGCACAATATATTCATGGCAGTGGTGTGCGGTGTTTCATGTCCGAGTCACATTGTCTTGGTGAAAGAAATATCACTTACACTATCAGAAAAAGAAGAAAAATATATTTACAGTAACAATGTTATCAATTTTGTATTTATTAAAGCCAAGTATGAATCTCATCAAGTTAATGTTTTAAGCATCTTACATTTAATCCAAAATAATAAGGCAATAAAAAACCAAAATATTTTATTTGTGAACTTACGCTTAGCTATTCTTTGTAATAGTTAACTGTTAACTTTTTTTTCATCATCAGCCATCAAAGCTTGGTAAATATTGGTTACAGACATGGAGATTTACTTTAAATTTCCCCAAGCTGATTACTCACTAAAAACTCCCATAGATTATGTTTTCAGGCCATTTTTAGTCTTATTTTGACGTAACAAAGTGGTTATATCTAAGTGTGTGAGTTGTTTGCTTACTTTTTTTTTTTTAGTTTTCCCATTAAAGTCGTTATATTTTGGTTATTCAGACTGATTCGTGAATGCTGATCACACACAGAATCAAGAGGCGGGATTTAT
This sequence comes from Labeo calbasu, assembly GCA_019740295.1. Lineage (NCBI taxonomy): Eukaryota > Metazoa > Chordata > Actinopteri > Cypriniformes > Cyprinidae > Labeo > Labeo calbasu. The sequence continues at coordinate 29,475 of JAHKKF010515305.1, forward strand.
CGCATGAACCAATCACAGCCGATCAGTCATTTCACGATGGAGGCATTGCCTCCTCTCACGTGACTTTCCCCCATTTATTCTCAATTACCCATCACCGAACTCCCTGCATGCTTTATACAATGATTAATACACCTTTTAATGTTATATTTTGTAATGTTGGTGTAGTTTTATTTTTGTACTATGAATTATTTTTTCTGATCCAATATTTTGAGGAGACACTACCTCCTTTGTCTCCTCTGAGGAAACGCACCTGTTCCATGATGATGTCAGTATCCTATAAAAGAGACTTCTTAGTGTCAGTACAATAAGTTAAATAATTCAATATACGTAAGACAACGAATTAGCATTTTTCATCTATGGGTCCAGTGTGTCCAGAAGTTTTTTTTTGTATAATCTAATAATCACTTGTAGGGAAAACAAATGTTCATTGCTTCATTGCAAAGTTTGGATTTAAAGGTGAAATCTCTTATTCCTCACACTGTCACCTGATCAGGCATTATTTCAACCAGGTCTTTTTTGTTTAAAAGTTTTTCAAAACCTCTCCACAACCATCTGCCAGTAAAAGATCTTAAAACAACTGTACAACAAATGACTTTTTGTTACAGTGTGCATACACAATATAGAAAGGGAATGCCTCATTTCATAAAATGTTACGTCTTTAGTGTGTTTACAATGTATATATACAACATCCTAATGGAGAATCTGGATAAAAGAAAGCATTTTTCCTTTCTTTAGGATGTTCCAGAAGAACTTATACTGATGGCTGAACGTTATGAAAAACACCAGAGGGAGAAAGCAATGTATGCACCCAGAGGTGGAAGAGGAAGAGGAAGAGGAGGAAGAGATGGAGGAGGAGGAGGATGGAGAGGTAGTTCAAGAGGAGGCTCAGATCGGCGGTTCTGAACGCTTGAAAGGTAGTATTTGTTGCATTAATTTATCTTGCTGTTTGAAATAACATCAGCATGAAGAAAATGTTTTATTTCACAACAAATTTAAACCATTACTTCTGGTGTTTACCAGATGTTTCCTAACCAAGTGTGCTTTTAAGCATTTGTATTTGTTGATCCAGCAGTAGTATTGATCTTTAATTGTATCTTTCAGGTTGATGTCACTATGTCACTCACTGGAGTTCATTCATAAGCTTTTAAAAGTGTTGATCCTCTCATTTGTAGAGAGCCTGTGAAGTCCTTGTAATTGAGCGTTTTGTTAGGTTTAAAAAAACAACAACACTGATTTATTTTGTATGCATGATGCATTTCTTTAATAGGATTTTTTCCCCACCCAGTTCACCCAGTTTTTTTATTATCTACATTGATAAGAGGTAAAATGCCTCTGTAGATGGTGTAACAATCTTGTTCAGAATGCGTATCAAATAAAAGCTTATAAAACTATTTGGAATATGTGTTATTGAGTGGTATTAAGCAGCAGTTGACTATCAAGATAAAAGAACAAAACATGCATAAATACAATAAACAGAAAATCAAAATTAACTGAATATAGGAAAGTTGTTATTGCGCTGAAATTCAATTTCATTTGCCAGGAATTCACAGCTGCTCTTAGAGACATGATGCAAGAGATTATGGGAGGGAATGAAAAAGTTACGGAGATGACGATTTCTCAGGTGTTTCACAAAGTCTTCCAAAAGCTGCTGGAAGCAGTCGGCCAGCTGACTGTATGCCCACTCGCTGTCGGTTCCCCTGTCGGCACAAGCATGGAGAAGGGTGGTCTTTGCGTGATAGGAGCAGAAGCTGGATATCTTACTGGATTTGGAGTCGTCCTCTTTGAGCTTTTGAAGAAGATACTTCAGAAGCTTTAGACACTCCTTCCTGTAGAAATAGAGCAAACGTTACAACTGACAGTTTCTGTACTGTTTACCAGCATCAAAGCTTGGCACAAGAGGAACACAGAATAGTTACCGGCAACATTTCTGTCCATTTCTGTCCTCACAGCATGTCTTGGAGTGGCCGTGCCTTTTCAGAATTTCTTTTTCGACGTGTGAAAAAGAAATTCGCCAGGCATCTGTGTAAAGGACATATTTGCCAGTGAGCAACTGTACTTAGTTGTTTTTATTTTTTGAAAGGTTACAGTAACTTATATACTGACAGTATACCTTTTGCAACAACTCCATCATGCTCTGCATTTCCTTTTCCCTCATATTTAGGCACCAGGTAGAATGGTTGACGCTTCATATTTGTTTTCTCCTTTTTACCAAGCCAGTTTTCTATTTTGAAGCCATCTGTTGTAAAGCCTGGCCAGACTGCATGAACCTTAAGACCAAGAACGAAGTCGACGGAAATGGTCTTTCCCTTTTCTTCTGTTTTTATATCCAGCGTCACTGCAGGGCATCGTGCCTTTTTCCGCTGCATCTCAATATTGTCTACAGAATGCAAAAAAAAAAAAAAAAAAAACATATTAACAGAAAGCTAGAAGATGTTTGTAGACTTTTGGTTTAGAGCTGGTGAGAATGATAACCTGTGTTTTTATCTGTCATTTTCTTAAAATAAAAAACACTTGTATACTTTTTAACCACAAATTAAATTATCATGGATTTTGTATTCTGGAAGTGAACTTCTTTAAATTCAAAGCAGAGGGTGAAGTTCTGCAGTTGGTGTTTTAAATCACAGGTAACCATTTACTGATTCACTTGAAAATGCCATATATTTTTGAAATTAGCAACATTTTCATTTAACACTAGTTTCATTTTCCCCCCATTTTTTTCCGTCCTCACCCCGTAACATTAAGTAGGATTAAATGTTATGTTTATGAATGTTTCTGTTTATATACATATCTATAAAAAGTATTCTTTTTTTCTTGCGCTGCAAGGACTAAGCGATAATAATAGACAATAAAAATATATTAAGCGTTAATCGCAAGCGTGTAAATTTCATCAGGGACGTCACGGCATATTGTGTTGCAGATGTTTTATAGAATTTTTTTATTATTTTATTTTATTTTATTTGTTAAACGTGCTTTCATAGATGCGTATACCATATATCTATGGTTTTTTTTACCCAGAATGTGATTTGCAATTTACGCTTATTTCCTTGTCTGTAAATGGTCGAAATCAAGTGATTTTAAACCGCAGGAGATGCAGCTCGATCATTTTAATAGTTTAAAACATTTAAAAAATATATTTCTATAAACATTAAACTCAAACAAAACATGATACGTTATGAGATCAGTAATTGACTTGTATAACGTTAACAGATATTGTAAATAATTTATATTTGGACCTACATGGAAGTTTCTCCACAACCTCCTTGACGGCTTCTCTGAATTCACTCAGCATTTCGCTGGCTTTAATGGTCTTGTCTTCATTTAGGAATTTGTCCAGGGGATGTCTATTCGGGTGTCGTTTCAATGCAACAGTGTAAAATGCTCCAGCCTCGTCAAACTTCTGAATGTCCACTCGCTCCACAGGAATAGTCAGCATCACATCAAATTCATCTGGTTCACAAATCTAAAATGTGACAAATTAAAGATGATGTTGGTTGTTTTGAACTAAAGTTCTTTTATGAGCTTTGGCAAGGCGACTAAAAATGTCAAGACCATATAATCACACATAATTGGAATATTCCTGCACACACCTTAATATTCCTGCACACACCTTATTTTACTTCTATAATTAATGGATATACCTGCATGCATTCACCTATCATTTATTATATGCTGTAATTTTGAACAATTATTGACTCGGTAGTTCACAGCAAATTTTTGAAAAATAGGGTTGAGGTTTAATCGGGTTGATGGTTAAAAATAGGGTTCTGTATATCTGTATTTTATATCCCTGCTCTTTACTATTCCCAGAGCTTTAGTTTGAACTTTGGCTTTGGGTTGGTCAGGGCTGGTTGTAAAATGGTAGATGTAAAAGTGTGCAATAAAACATGCGCTTGAATTTTCGCAAATGCCTGTATTCGAGTAGCCTATTATCTTTGTTTGGACATGCTCTGATGCCAATGAGTGTTCTGTTATGAATCACAATGATAAGGTGGTCACATATCCTGGCTGTCTGATTAATACAAGCATATGCTATCTGTCTTATTCAGATATAGACCGTGTACAGGCTGCTACGTAAGTTTTACACATTTTCACTAAACTACGGCAGATCAGTATGGAGATGTCACACTGCATCACTTACTTTAAGGTTTTCATAATAACTTCCAGATCGTAAGCTATCGATATCTTCACACCAGGTCACGTTTTGTTTCAGATATGCAATGACTTTAGCCGTGATGTCATTAACACAGCTGGACGCATTAGATCGCTCGGTCTTCCTGATCTTTAATTTCTCAATAGTTGTCTTAAGAACTTTTCCCAGTGTGTCATCGACGCTTAGTGCTCTCATTGCAGTTGCTTTTTCTGCGCTTTTCATTTGACGATCGCTGAGCACGCTAACCGCTGGCGCTTGAGAAGCTTCCCGTGGGTTACTCGCGTCGGAAGACTCCGTTTTAGCAAGTTCATGCCGAGCTCTAGGTTTTGATGTGGATTTTGCTTCCGAAGAGCTCTTCAGTGGTTCTTCTTTGTCAAGGTTTAAAGTTTCTCGCTGCTTTTTACTCTGTCGTTTTGGTGCTGTTTTTTCATCGGAATTGCTCTTGGCAGTTTGCTGTGGTTCGCCTTTACTTTCACAGTCATTCTTTTTACTCTGTCGCTTGCTTTTTGCACTGTCTTGTTTGTCATTCTCGTCAGCGTTGTTTGCGTTGTTGGAAACAGGAGCACCTCTAGATGCCGAAGCGCGCTTTTCTTCGTATTTATTCTCGGAGATCTCCGAGGACCCACTCCGGAGATCCTTTTGCTTTTTACTCTGTTGATGAATGGTTCCCCGTTTTGGTGCTGGGGATTCATGAGGGTTGTCTGCACTTCCACAGTCATTAGGATGCTTATCCTTTTCACTGCGCTGTTTTCTGCTTGCCAGTTTCGGCGCGCACTTGTCCTCGGCGCGCTCTTGTGACTTATCCCCCCTGTCAGTCGTATGGTGATCTCCCTGCTCTTTACTCTTCCCAGTTGAGTCTGTTTTTGTTCGAGCTTTGGCTTTGGGTTGGTCATGGCTGGTTGCGCGAAAGCTGTCCGATCTTCTCTGTCTGTTCATGGCGGCAGATGTAAAAGCTGCGACGCGCGCAGTTGTGTATTAAAGTAGTAAAGTAGTAGTTTCTGTTACATAGAACTGTGACATCAGGATACAGGTGGTACTGTGCCAGCCTCGAAGTTCAGAAATTTCTTAGTTCCTCAGTGTTATGACGTATCTTTACGTGACGATATTTCTGTATTAGGGTTCCCGTAGGTCGCGTGTGAGGTAGTCTAAATTTACTGGCAGGTGCTAGTTTTCATAGGGCTATTTATTAACTACAACGTCTGTTGACCTTAATATTGGTTTGATATATTGGTATGTTAACTTTCACTTTCTTAAATTCTGCTCAAGTCGTCATTAGACTATTTAAAGGGATAGTTCACCCAAAGATGAAAAATCTATTGTTATTAACTTACATAGGAATATCGTTCCAAATAATTTTGTGGAATACAAAAGAAAATATTTTTAAAAATGTGGGCAACCAAACTGCTGCTAGTTGCCAATATTTCTTCAGTTGTATGAAAGAGCGGGGGAAATGTCCATAACATATGTGGATTGCTATATAAAAGTTTTTTTTTTATTATTATTATTCTTTTCACTAACATTTATATATTTAAAAAAAAGCAAAAAAACATCAACAATAAAAACAGCTAGCTAGTTTAACTAATTACCTTAAAAGTCCATTAATAGCACTATTGTTTAATACGGCAAGCAGAAGCGATCAGACCTGTGTTCCGGATTTGGTCAGGTGACGTTCGGCCGCGAATGAGACCGGAAGCCAGACCCATAAAATTGACAAATGGCCGCGCCCACTCTTATGGCAAAAATAAGGTGGACTGAAGTCAGCGAGGACCAGTAACTGTTCAGTTACCTACATTCTTCAAAACATTTTCTTCTGTGTTCAGTGGAAGAAAGAAAATATAAAATCTATAGGTTTGGAACAACTTGAGGATGAGTGAACAGTGACATAATTTTAATTTTTGGGTGGACTAAGGGCAGTGTGACAACATGCCTCGCTTCTGGTGTGTTCAGTGAACTCTGTCTTTTTACATGGCCAGTAATGGTGACATGTCATTGTTCAATTCTGTGAAAATTCTGAGCCTATTGACTTTTGACTTTGAAAAATAAACCTATCCTGAGATAAGTGAAGCAAAAACTATTTGAGCAGACCAGGAAAAGCTTTTAAAAGTCAAATGAGAAAATTAATATTAAAGGAGTGAGATTTATATTTGAAAGCATCCCAGTGCTATTGTAAACTCTTGTTTAAATTTATGTATCTGTTCTGAAAACGTGGATATTATTTTTTTTTTAATAACTGTGCTAATTAACTACTTTATATTACTACAACAGATAAGCTAATGAATAATTTTAGATCAATTGCGACATCTTGTGGCAAAAGACTGCAGTGATAAATTGTTTAATAGATAGAAAAGTATGAGCTTTTCTAACTTGTTTTATAGAGTTTATTGGGCTTTGTTATAACCTTAAAGTCTAAGCTCACAGTACAGTCCTGAATTTCTAAATACAAAAGTAGATGAACGCACACCTGCATGGCTTTCGTGCAGTGAACTGTTTGGGAGCGAAATGAACACAGACACAGTCATTATGGTTGAGACATCTTTAATATGACATGAAAGCTTTCATTTTTTAATAATAAGGTGCGGTAGCTAATGCCAATTAAAGTCAACAAGTGCTTGTGCAGGGTTAGCCTACGCCAGTCAAAGTGCTAAACATAAAGCTGTCAGTGCACCAAAGATTGCATGAGCCCAAACATGGGCTGATTAAGAGCTTGATTTTGGGTTTTCATTGTTCTGCAAAGCTAAACACAAAGGTTCTCAACGTCTACTAAATAGTGTTGTTTAAGTAGCTCACCACCAGTGGATACTGAACACATGGTATTTTGCAAACAAGCACTAAAATAAGCGAAGACAACATTGTGAGAACCAGGCTAAAACTGCACTCCAGAGCAGGAGAGGTCAAACCTCTCAAGATTTTAAAAATCACATATGGTTTCAACAGCTATCATCGAAGAGAAAAGCACAACTATTAAAAACACTATTAAATAAGTTCAATGGCGTGGATTTAAGACTTACAGTACGATTCAACATACAAATTGGCGTTATCTAAAAGACTGCTTTTGTTAGGTAATTTTTTTTCCTTCTGATACTTTTACGATGCATTGGAACTATTAAGCAGTCTCTGACTATGGAACCTAAGCAGCCAATAGGATAGAAGAGCTGGATGACGTCTGCTTTTCCATATGTGTCTCTGGAGTTAGCAGTCAAACACAACATTCATTTGACCTTCTGGGCTTTCTGAGCGGATTTGGTGATCTTTCCGCTCGTCGGGGTCTTTTTCTCCACTCCTTTGATCACTCCCACTGCAACGGTCTGACGCATGTCACGCACAGCAAAACGACCTGTGAACCAAGCAACAAATCTGTGTTTATTATCTCTATTTTCCTAGAACTGATTCTGAGCCACCTGGAATATTATAAAGTATTTTGATCTTGGGATGAGATCTTGGGAATAGCACTTACCCAGAGGAGGATACTCTGAAAAGCTCTCCACGCACATGGGCTTCCCAGGGATCATATCAACAATGGCCGCATCTCCTGACTTGAGGCTCTTAGGGTTATCCTCAAGCTTTTTCCCAGAACGACGATCGATCTTCTCCTTCAGCTCTGCGAACTTGCAGGCGATGTGCGCAGTGTGGCAGTCCAACACAGGGGCGTAGCCAGCGCTGATCTGCCCTGGGTGGTTCAAGATGATCACCTGAGGAGAAAGAATAAACCTTGTAACGACTGCTGCGGTTTGCTGAATAGAGCTGAGAACAGAAGTTAACTGAGCTTACTTGAGCAGTGAAGGTGGCGGCCTCCTGAGGTGGGTCGTTTTTGCTGTCTCCAGCGACATTGCCACGACGGATGTCCTTGACGGACACGTTCTTAACGTTAAAGCCGACGTTGTCCCCGGGCAAGGCCTCAGAAAGAGCCTCGTGATGCATCTCCACAGACTTGACTTCAGTTGTCACGTTGACAGGGGCAAAGGTCACCACCATACCTGGCTTCAACATTCCAGTCTCCACACGGCCCACAGGAACAGTTCCAATACCTGTTGAAAATATTTATGAATTTAATTTAGCTCTGTTTTATGCTAGCAGAATAATGCCTAGCCATCTTTAGGCAAAAACTGGTCAAGTTGATTGAATTTTGAATGTGGTTTGTTTGTACAAATTAAGACCTCCAATCTTGTAGACGTCCTGAAGAGGCAGGCGGAGAGGTTTGTCAGTCGGACGTGTTGGAGGCTGAATGGCGTCCAGAGCCTCCAATAGGGTGGTCCCAGATGCATTTCCCTCTTTCCGGGTAATCTTCCATCCTTTGAACCAAGTCATCTAAAGTAAAGATAAAGAACGCTGAAGATGCTAATTGGGACCAATCTGCTGGGATGCCATTTTGCACAAATTGGCATATTCACTGAAGAATTTCATAATGCTCCATATGATATAAGGAAACCAGAGCTGTACAATATTAGAGAAAAAATAAAATTGTGATATTTTTAATTTTTTTTCGATGAAAGTTGCGATTGCCACAAAACCACGGGCAGCCCTTAAAGGCACCATATGTAAGTTTCCGACACTAGAGGGTACAGTGATTGAGTGTGGATGCAACCTGACGGGACTCTGCAAGAAATCATTTTCATCGATGAGCTGATATACTAAAGTCACTAAACGCCTATGTAACGTCTAATATACTAAACGTCACTGTAGTATGAAGCAGGGTGGGACTAAAAGTCGTGGAAGCAAGACGAGGACACTCGAGCGATTGCTAATGAAGGATGAGCTCAAAACAGCTCGAAAGCAACGGAGCTTTTATTATGCCACAGTCAGCCATTTCCTCTGCTTTTGGTCATGCGTATATATGAAAAAGCAGCGCTGTTTTATCATACTAGAGACATTTGAGTGTGTTGAAAGTTCTGTTATAATGCTACTCTGTGTGTTCGTCACCTGTCTAATAAAATGCATAACATATGCAGTGTCTTCAGGCTTTGCATGTTTTCTACAAAATAATACCAGAAAATCGAGGGTGTATGACATCACTGACGTGCATTGACATTGACATTGAGCATGTAAATGAACAGTGCCACATTTCACTTCGAAACACGCTTAGCATACTGGCAATCACTCTAAGTCATATCAAAGCTGTTTCTGTTTTATTTTCATTAATGTATTAGTTTTCTCCAGAATTTAAATTTCCTGATCATTTACTCACCCCTATGTCATCCAAGATGTTAATTTCTTTTCGACAGAAGAAAGACCTTAAGGTTTTTGAGGAAAACATTCCAGGATTTTTCTCCATATAGTGGACTTCAATGGGCATCAGTGGGTTAAAAGTCCAAACCAACTTTTAGTTACTGTTGCGCACTTGGACAAACAGAGTTGCCAGCTGTCTTACAATGACAGCTGTCAGTGTGAAAATCTAGTCCCAAGGTGTGTTTGATCATTTCTGGACACAGAAGGACCACCTCTCATCGAGGAATATTTAAGTTGGACTTAAATATGCCATGGAGGGATATATAAGACTTTAAAATTAATATGGTGCGTAACAAGAATAATTTAGAAGTGAGGGTTTACAGATTGCAATGCAAGTGGGAGAAACCTTCGCAGAAGACAATATCCAGGATCAGCACTGTTCATGTATCGCAGTGTAATTTTTAATTAATTTACATTTAACCATATGGAGACACTGAAATGTAGATTTTTATTTGTGTTTTTCTCTGTTCATGAAGTGAGAACAGTTAGCTATTAAAGCTTGTACGTTAGCATGTGCATTAACGTTAGCTAGTTTTAGCCAGAGATACATTAACGTTCTCCTTAAGCAATGAAAACTGTAAGTTAATGAAAGTATGACAACCAGAAAATGAACGTTAAATAATAAAATAAATTCCATATTCCATTCCTCCCTGGATACTTGGAATCAGTGTTAGAAGTACCCCAGGCACATCGTTTTACCAATTTTGTAGCATAAACACCATCAAGTCAGTGAAAGCGTTGGATCTTCTGATGTTTCTCTATGGTGCTGAGAGTTCCGTTCCCACTCAACTGCCATTGGCTCATCTGCGTTCAAGGGAAGGTACTGCAGAGCTGGTGCAAGTGAGGATTTGTGGTTTAAAAGTATATACATTTTTTATTTTAGAAAATGACACTGTTTCGCTAGATAAGACCCTTATTTCTCGTCTGCGTCTGGGATCGTGTAGATCCCTTTGAAGCTGCATTGAATCTTGAAATTTGAAACTTCAATCCATTGATCCCCAGTGAAGTCCACTATATGGGGAAAAATCCTGGAATGTTTTCCTCAGAAACCTTAATTTCTCTTTGACTGAAGAAAGAAATGTCTTGGATGACATTGGGGTGAGTAAATTACCAGGAATTTTTAATTCAGGAATTAACTAATCATTTAAAGGCACAATATGTAAGATTTTTTTTTATTAAAATATCCAAAAATCACTAGAACAGTGTTATATATTTTGCTGACTTAAGTACTTTCATTATCCCAATTGTTTCAAAGAATGTTTAAATCCAGAGAAAGCGTAACAGACCGTGTCATTGCGTCGCCTGCCAATCGTCATACAAACTTGATTTTCCAGTTTTATTTTGCAGAAAACATGGAATACTTTAATATGTTATGCATTTTATTAGACAGGTGGCGAACGCACAGAGTAGCATTATAACAGAACTTTAAAACCCTATAATTAAACAGCGCTGTTTTACCTCACATGCGCATGACTGGAAGGAGTGGAACCGTTCGACTGTGGCATAATGCGGCATGATTTCTGCCCCGTCATTGTTCCGACGGATTGCTTTGGCTGTGGGGATGAAGACTACAACTCCCATGATTCCATACTCAATCACGGCATCATCAAAATACGCCATTGGATCTTTGTTTGTTTTGAATATGTGTCCTCTAGCTGTGAAAACTTACATATTGTGCCTTTAATCGTGCAGCCCTACTGGAAACAGTACTTTATTGCCTCTGTAATACTTACATTAGGACTGGCCTCAAGCATGTTATCTCCATTCCAGCCAGAGATGGGCACGAATGCCACCGTGTCAGGATTATAGCCGATCTTCTTGATGTAGGTGCTGACTTCCTTTACAATTTCCTCATAACGCTTCTGGCTGTAACTTGGTTCAGTTGAATCCATCTTGTTGACACCCACAATCAGCTGCTTCACACCCAGTGTGTAGGCCAGAAGAGCGTGCTCTCTAGTCTGACCGTTCTTCGAGATTCCAGCCTCAAACTCTCCAACACCTGCCGCCACAATCAACACGGCACAGTCCGCCTGAGGATCAGAAAAAACGTTAGAAATGTTTCATTTCTTCTATATAAATAGCAGCTATTATAATACATTCATGTGCCCGTTAAGTTGCCAACCTGTGAGGTTCCAGTGATCATGTTTTTGATGAAGTCCCTGTGTCCTGGAGCATCAATGATGGTGACATAGTATTTGCTGGTCTCAAACTTCCACAGGGAGATGTCGATGGTGATTCCTCTCTCTCTTTCTGCTTTAAGCTTGTCCAGCACCCAAGCATACTTGAAAGAGCCCTTTCCCATCTAGGAGTGACGCACATTACCATACTATTATATAACAGCTTGAAATAGTTTTTATTATATATTAATTTAAATATCTCCATCATACCTCTGCAGCCTCTTTCTCAAACTTCTCAATCGTTCGCTTGTCAATCCCACCGCACTTGTAGATAAGGTGGCCAGTCGTAGTGGACTTCCCAGAGTCCACATGGCCGATGACCACAATGTTGATATGGAGCTTCTCCTTTCCCATGGCTGACTGCTTTATTTAAAGTGCCAATGTAACTGTAAAGCTTTACAAAGACACAGTAAATTCTATTAAAGACGTAAACGAAGTTAGACGCATATTCCCTGACTAGAGGATGCTTTACATCCAATTTAAAACCCACTAATTCAAGGAACTTAAGAAGCGGCCATTTAAACACATGCACTGTTCTGTAGTAAATCTGATGATATAGTATACAATCCAGTAGTGTTGTAAAGGAATAGTACACCTCACACTGAAAATTATTACATTTATTCAACCCCATGTCTTCCCAAACCTGTGTGGAATATTAAACTAGAAAATTGCAGAACATTCTGATGACTGAATGAAAATGAATGGTGACTTAGGATGTAAGGCCTCTAAAACCATGAAAACGGACAAGAACGACTTGCACATTCTTCAAAAGTTCTCCTTTTGTGTTCTGCTAAAGAAAGTAAACCACACGGGACGTCTGGTTTAACATTGACAGAATTTTCTTGTTCTTTTTTAATAACCGATACAAATACCAGCTAAGCAACGTCTATGGCTCCCTGTCACTGCAGAATTTAAATGTCTTACCATTTGAATTTCACTCATTGGACACCGAAAGAAATGCAGACAAAGAAATTTGTTTAACAAATACGGCATTCACTATACCATCTCCACCTTTCAACCTTTAGACCAGCACTTTCGGGCTATTTAGGCATCTAGTTCTGCCAAATAACTAGCTATGCGTTAACAGACTGGGCATGCCTTTTCTTCATGCCTGGTACATCTTTGTCCTCCAGACCTCCATTTTGTAAAGATTCGCCTACTGATTTAAAAGACTGGCAGCCATTTGTGAGACACTCATGTAGCTGATATTGTCAAAAGAAAAAAATATATATTGGAACAGCTGAATTAGCTAGAATTCATATTTCATTCTGAAGCAGTGCATTAAGATTTGGCTGCATCATGAACCCACCATGTATGATTATTGCATCAGCATCATTTCCAATGAGCTGTAAGCTGTCCAAATGAGTCATTTGTCAGGGACAAAATTCCAAGACGTTCATTAAAGCAAGAGACTGCCATTAGTGTAAGGGAGCTAATTCCCAGCTTAACTTGAGAGGTTAACGCAAGGGCTATTCTTATTAAGGTTACCTAACACAGACGCATTCTTTAAAAAGAGCTTTGAATTGTGTCACATAAGCCTGACGATTAAAGGAAGCTATTCATTTCGGTATTAATTTGCTCAAAAACATTTCAATATTAGTCGTCTGAGAACAACAGGCGACAGAGATCATTCAGATGTCTAGGGGATTTAATAGTGCAATCCCTTCCCCTGCAGCTGCCGCCATGTTCTCTCATTCTCAGCCTGTATCTAGCGCAATGTCGAATACAAGCATCAGTAAGGTCTATTACAAGCGACAACTATTTAGAAAACATGAATATCGACAGAAGAGCTCCATTCGTAAGCTCAGACTCATTTGCGAGGTTTATGTTTTAAGTACGCAGATAAAGATGCGTGTTAATGTTCAGTACTGTACCTGCGTGTGTGCTCGGGATACTGGAACGGTGCTGAAGAGGCTGAGCGGCGCGTCTGATCTTGTTATAATACAGACCCGACGAAAGCGACTGTACATGCGCAGACGAGCGCAACATTGCTGCCTACATCAGTCATTGAGGATGCTGGAGGTCAGATGACTACTATAAACAAACTAAACAGTTTAAAATTGACGGAGGAGAAAAAAAGTAAATACGATTTTATCCTGCGGAAGCATTATCTTTCAACGTGTCAGGTGCACACAAACTGTGACGCAATTACTATATATAATTATAAAAATGAACATGCACGTCAAGAAAATAAACGAGTGCAATAATTTTATTAGACATACAGATATTTGACAGTTGATAATGCATGTATTGTAAACAGATTATGCAACATATAGTGTTTACACGGATGTTTTCATTTTGTTTTACTCAGTAACGATTGCACAAAGAATTAAAAAATGTAAACAGAAATCAGTCATAGTGTACAAAAAGGCTAAAACGTAACATTAAGACACAAATTAAACCATAACCCCATTTAAGGCCTGTTGCTTGAGTATGGGTAGGAAATATAGGGCTATAATAAGGCAAATTTAATCGCAAAAGATCCCAATTGATTTACGATTAGTTTGTTAGATTTGAGTAAAACGTCATTTTTGAATGCTTCGTTTTCCTTTGCCAAATGATGAGATTGTTTTCAACAAAACAGATTAAACAAATTAGAAATAAAATTCAGAAGTTTACTTGCGGTTCTGTAAGCGAGTCAGATTCAGTATTTCAAGAATTCAGTAACTGCTCTGAATGATTCATACAAGGTTTTCATTCCCTAAACAGACTCGCTCACAAGAGTGAATTGGACTACACTGGACGTGCCATCACTTCTATCTTCTCATCATGACTGGATGTACCATGAACATATGTTTATTCTTCCCTTCAATTACCACACCTTTGTTTAATAAAATAAAAATTGTCAGAAAACTAATGATGTATAACAAACACGGAAATTAACAATAAAAAATGGCAAAGGTCACAACAACATTGGATTGTGCAATATTCATTAGTTTGCGAACCATATGCAACTACTGCTAAGATCTCTATGGAATTTACAACAGGTACGTCCCTCTGGACTTTTGGACATGGCTAACGGTAGATGTGTTTCATTGGACGTGTATTCTCTGGACAGCCCAAGGCTGGACTGTGCCCTTGCCAAATATTGTGAAGAAAATAGCTCCAAACATATTGATTGCTGCAGAGATGTAGAAGACAACTTGCCACTCTGGAATGGTGTTCTGTAGATTAAAACAAAATATTTAAGCATTTGTTACTTTATTATCACGAACGTGAAAAATGAATTTCTCTTTAAATTAAACATTTAATGTTTGCATTTATACATAAAAACATATGTGACCCAGGACCAGTCATAAGAGTACATTTTTTTAAATTGACATTTATACAACGCTCACTGATGCTTCAGAAGGAAAGCCCATGCATTACGAGCCGGGGGATGTAAACTTTCGAACAGAAGGAAGATGTGTACATTTTTCTTATTTTGCATAAATATGTAGTACTGCCCTTCAGAAGATACAGAAGATATTAATATGTTTCCCAGAAAACAAAATAAGTTTTCGTACCCTGATCTTCAAATTCAAAAAGTTTTTACCCCCCGGCTCTTAATGCATCATGTTTCCTTCTGAAGCATCAGTGAGCGTTTGAACCTTCTGTAATAGTTGCATATGAGTCCCTCAGTTGTCCTTAGTATGAAAAGATGGATCACAAAATCATACAGTCATTGTTGGAAAAGGTTCAAATACACAAAAATGCTGAAAACCCAAATTTGTGGGACCTGAAGGATCTTTCTGAAGAACAGCAGGCAGTTTAACTGTTCAGGACAAACAAGGGACTCACAAACAACTATCACTAAACAAAAAAACACAGCTGTGTAAGGTAACAACAGTATTAAGAATCAAGTGTATGTAAACTTTTGAACAGTGTCAGTTTTATAAATTCAACTATTATTTTCTTTCATGGACTATATGTAAACGTCTTTTAGGTGAAATATCTTATTCAGGTCAGTACTAAATAATAAATAACAAGCATTTTGTATGATCCCTAATAAAAAATGTAACATTAACATCTGTTTTACATTTATACATAAATGCAATAAATTATAACTTACGGATTTAGTCAGAGATCTTGCTATTACAGGGCCCACCATGCCTGGTATAGTGGCAAATGAGTTTGTGATCCCGAGCAATATCCCAGCATATCTGTGAAGAGAGAGAAAAAAAAAAGATAAAATTATATATCAAAATCAAGTGGTACTTTATACATGTTACATGACAATTAACTTGTGACATGGATACATGTACAGTTGTCCTAAACCATAACATTTGCACGACTGGCAATAAAAACAGTCTTACGAGGGAGCAATGTCCAAATGGTTGATGTTAAATCCAGAGGCTGAAATGCCGCCTAGAGAGGAAGAAATGGAAAGGAAGGCTACAGCCAAGACATAGTTACAGCCAGTGTAGCCAGCAGCCACCAGGAAGACGGCTGGTCCCATCATTCCTGGACACATTCAAAACAGGAAACACTGATTTATTTAAAGCATTAACAGATTTCACATCACCAGTTCAATCAACATTTTTTTCAAATGTGCACTGTTCAGCATATACAGTAGTATGAATTCCTTACCTACTATAGTGAATGCCTTACGCACAATTACAGTGCGGAAAAGGTATTTCTCTCTCAGGAGGTCTGCCAGCTGTCCACCCAGCAAAGCCAGCAACCAACAACCAAGGTAAGGCAGAGCCGAGAGCATCCCATTCTGAGAATGACAGTGAGTTTACTGAGAATGAGAATGACAGTGAGTTCACTTACTAAATGGCTCAGATTACCTATTTCTATATTAAATACAGTTCAAAAGTTTGGGATAAGTACTTTTTTTTTAAAAGAAATTAAATAAATTTAATGATGCATTAAACTGATCAAAAGTGACCGTGATGACGTACCATTCTATTTAAAATAAATGCTGTTCTTTTTAACTTTCTATTCATCAGTTTCTACAAAAATATGAAGCAACTGTTTGTTTTTTTGTTTTTTTACTATTGATAATTATAATGTTTTTTGAGCTTCAAATCAGCATATTAGAATAATTTCTGAAGGATCATAAGACACTGAATGGCTGCTGAAAATTCAGCTTTACCATCACAGAAATACATTTTTAATGTTTTAAAATATATTAAACAGAAAACAGATATTTTATTATTTTATATTGTAATATTTTTTTTAGATCATGACCGTTTTTACTGTATTTTGACCAAATAAATGCAGCCTTGGCAAGAAAGCCTTGGCAAAAATACAGAAATAAGTAGTATTCTGAAATATTATTGCAATTTAAAATAACAGTTTATTTTAATATACTTTAAAATAGAATTTATTACTGTGATGCAAAGCTGAATTTTCATCAGACATTACTCCAGTCTTCAGTGTCACATGATCCTTCAGAAATTATTTAATACGCTTATTTTATTATCAATGTTGGAAACATTTGTGCTGCTTAATATGTTTTTGGAACAGCATTTATTCAAAAACAGAAATCTTTTCTAACAATATAAGTCTTTACTATTACATTTGATCAGTTTAACATATCCTTGCTGAATAAAAGTATTAATTTCTTTCAAAGAAAACTGACCCCAAACTTTGTGTATATTGTTACAAAAGATTTCTATTTTAAACAAATGCTGTTCTTTTTAACATCTTATTCATAAAAGAATCCTGAAAAAAGTATCACAGTTTCTAAAACAATATTAAGCAGCATCACTGTTTCCAACATTAACAGTACATCAGCATATTAGAATGATTTCTGAAGAATCATGTGACACTGAAGACTGGAGTAATGATGCTGAAAATTCAGCTTTGCATCACAGAAATAAATTCTATTTTAAAGTATATTAAAATAGAAAACAGCAATTTTAAACTGAAAAAATAAAAAAGTACCAACCTCAACATGCAAAATAATTTTTCATTTTAGAAGATAAAGATAAGTAAAAATAAAAGAAGATAAGTAAATATGATAATATTCATCATAATCTTTCAAAGCATTCAAAACAAATAAATTATAAAATAAATATATTAAATAAATGTGGTAAAAATATAAATTCTTCTGATCATTTTAAAAAAAAAAGAAAAAAAAAAAAGATGTATCAGCCCTGCTTTGCACTGACCTGCTGGATGCTGAATCCGAGAATATCGTTCATGTAGGTGGGTAAGAGAGTCAGCAGAGTGTAAAATGTCCAGTTGTAAGAGAAGTGTGCCACAACTATGGCCCATAAAGGCAAAGACTTGAGAATTGATGTCCATGGGATGTAATCTGTGGTTGGGGACAGCTGCAGCAGGAAATGGCACATTTTAACACATACAAACAATTAATGAGTCAAACATTAACTGGCTTGAGAACGGAAATATAAACTTGAAAATAGACACTGTGTGATATCACTGTAACGCTGCCTACTTCATTTTTTAAAGATGCCATTATGTAAGTCTTCTCAGCTTCCGTTATCCTTTTGTGTGCGCTGGGAGTGTTACTGACAAAGCAAGCCCAAAGGAAAAACCAAAGAAGCCCAACAGCTCCTATGATTTGTGAAGAAACCAGATAAAGTGTGCATTTAGAATGTGACGAGCCCATGACAGCATCTTTACCATTACATTTTATGCCGCTTGTGCACATAGTTCACCTTTAAATGTGTCGTATAATGAAACTTACCAAATATATAAAAGACATACGTCCAGTCTAGGTAAAAACATATCTGGCCAGACAGAGGAAGGGCCACTACAGTTCCCAGCTGAGCACCTGTAAAAGAAAAGAAAAAAAAAAAATGAAATAATAGTACAAATACATAAGAACTTTAGTCAATTGTTACAAATCAAAGCAGGGTACCTGTGTAAGAGATAGTGAGTAGTCGACTTCTCTCCAGAGGTGGAGCCCATGATGCCCACATCGCATGCATAGCAGGATATGACACTCCCTGGACGCACAAGAATAACTTATAAGACTTTTATTTTCCCAAATGAATAACATCAACTTGAAAGTACTAAGGTAGGTAATGGGTTTTGAGGTTACCTCCCCAATGCCTTCCAACACCCTGACAGCTATGAGATAACCAGCTCCCAGATCAGCGGCCACTGGAGTCAGCAGGGTGAAGATAACAGTGCAAAGGATCCCAATACCGAAGAGCCACTTGGCACCATACTTGCGTGCAAAGTAGCCCCCTGGTATCTGCGTAAGTATATATCCATAGAAAAAAGAGCCCAGGATCCAGCCCTGAGTCTCTGAATCCCAATCATACACCCTGGCCTGTTAAGACATTGAAATAAATATGATTAATGCTTTCAAAATCTCATGCTCAGACCTAAATTACTGAAAAAGTTTACTATGACTGCACATAAAAACTTTTTTCCCAGAACACATTTCTTTTCATATAAAAATGAGAGAAATGTGACATTGTTTTAATTACATTTTATTTAAATTTTAAATTCAAAATTTTTATTACATTTTTTTAATAAATTGAAAACAATTTGATTGATTATATGGAAATCCAAAATACATACACACCTTAATATATTGATTAATACTCTTACACTTATTAATAAATAGTTAAACAATGCATTTGCATTATAATACAATGCCGTTCAAAAGTTTGGATTCAGTAAGACAATGTTTTTTAAAGAAATCTCTTATGCCCATCAAGGCTGCATTTATTTGATCAAAAATACAGAAAAAACAGTAATATTGCAAAATGTTATTACAATATAAAACTATGGTTTCTGTTTTAATGTACGTTAAAATGTAGTTTATTCCTGGAATGCAAAGCTGAATTTTAATCAGCCATTACTAAATGTCACATGAAATCATTCTAATATGCTGATTTATTATTATAAGAATAATCTATGTTGGCAACAGTTGTGCTGCCAAGTATTTTTTTGGAACCTGTGATACTTTTTTCAGGATTCTTTGATGAATAAAAAGTTGAAAAGAACTGCATTTATTCAAAATATAAATCTTTTCTAACAATACAAGTCTTTGCTATCACTTTTTATCAATTTAACACATCCTTGCTGTTAGTGCTGCATGATTATGACAAAAATAATAATTGCTGATTATTCCCTTGAAATTGTAATTGCAAATATTAATTACGATTACCACAATTTACACTGAATGATGTTTTCAGTATAGCTTTATACCATTGTTTCAAGCAACTGCATGCCACATTTTTATATACAGTTTCTTCTTTAAATATAAAAAAGTAAAAATGTAAAAATAGAAAAAAAACTAAGTAAGGTAAGTGGAATTTGTTTTGTAATTGTGCCTTTGAACAATTACATAATTGTGGCATCTTTAATTGTAATCACGATTACAAATTCGATTTATTGTGCAGCCCTACTTGCTGTTTAAAAATACTAATTTCTTTAAAAAAGGAAAGAATAAATATGTACTGACCCCAAGATTTTGAACAGTAGCGTATATTGTTAGAAAATATTTCTATTTTAAATAAAAGTTGTTCTTTTTAACTCTTTATTCACCAAAGAATCCTAAAAAACTACCAGTTTTCAATAAATAAATAAATAAATAAATAAATTAAATTAAATTAAATTAAATTAAATTAAGCAGCACAACTTTTTCCAATATTGATAATAAATCAGTGTATTAGAATGATTTCTAAAGGATTAGAATCTCATTAAATTAGAATTTAATGCAAATTAAAATAGAAAACTGTTATTTTACATCATAATAATGTTTTACAGTATCTCCTGCATTTGTTAATCAAATGAACACAGCCTTGATGAGCATAACACCGTTGTCTACACTGGACGTGACAGCTGCCGCGACGCAACTGCTAAAGTATGTCTACACTGGACACGACAAAGAGACCGTTGCAAATCATTTGAACTTTGTGTGAGCACGTCATAAATAAAACGCGGCAGCAGTTTACTGTCGGGAATTTGCGTGTCGTGTCACGCCGCGCTGCGCCGCATCCGGTGTACGCTGTAAAAAAAATTATGTAATTTTTACAAAATATTTTTGGCAGCTGTGGTTGCCAGAATAATTTTGTAAAAAATACAAAAAAACTGTAAACACATTTATGACCACAAACTGTACGTCTTACAGTACAAAACTGTAATTTACAAACAAAAAAATTTGAATGTAAACCAGTAAATTCAACAACGCACACTGCTACTAAAATCTGTTTTGTACCTTTAACATACTGACATCCACCATAATAATGCAGGTGGTTAAAGAGAAAGCCACATGATGAATCAAAGCTCATCACAAGCAGCTTGGTCACAAGCAGAAGTACATACTAGTTTATAAAAGTTGCAGAGTCATTCATGCAAACACAAAACACCATCATGGTAACACACAACACTTAAATAATGCAATAAATATTCATTAAACAACAGAAGATGTAACATAAAGCCCAAATGTACATAACTGTTAACACAAACTATAAAAAAAACATGATTTTTTAAACAAAATACTTTCAAATGTGTAGTGTCACGCAGGGAATTCTGGGAATATCAGTTTACAGTTTTCGACTGTATATTATACATTGATTTGTTCTTTTTTACTTCTAAAAACTGTACAATTAACAGCATTTTACTGTAAAATTACATGAAATGTCTGGTTAGATCTTTTACAGTTTTTCCCTGTATTTAGTATGGGAACTTACTGTTAACCTATTAACAGTTTTTTTCTGTAGTGTTTTTACAAAATTTTACATTTAAAATTACACTTATTTTTTACACTGTAGACAGCATCATTGATTACAACGGGTTCTACTGTATTTTGTCTTGTCGCGTCGCGCCGCTCGCTTCCGGTGGAGACACGGTGTAAGAAACGTATTTAAAAACATTAAAAATCTTACTGATCCCAAACCTTTGAACGCCAGTATGTGTGAGACCGTAAAGCAGATGCTCTTACAGTGTGATTGTGTTTGGGCACAGGGATTTTGTGATGAGGGCAGACGGAGGAACTGTTGCTGGCACTGGAACTGTTTTTCAGCATGTCTACCATTGCCACACTAAGGTTCACCCTGAGGGCATATGCCACAAAGAAGCCATAACAGGACAAAAAGGCCAACCCGTATCGTGAGGAGCAGCATGCAGGAGCTGGAAGAACAAACAGAACAAACCATTGGCAAACAGTGGTTAAAAGATTCTCCTAATAACAGCTGTCATCATTTAATCACACTCATGTTGTTCCAAACCTGAATGTCTTTTGTATTCAAACTGTCAACTGAATGTCGTGACATAAAAGGATCTTTCACAACATGCTTGCATGCACTCAAACAATGCAGCACAACCAGTGTACTATGAATTACAAGAAAGACTCTCATTATCCAGTTTAAATCTTTCAAAAAGAAGCAGGAACTTACAGATTTGAATCAGTCTGCCGAATTGAACACACTGAGTTAGTTTCTGAATCTTTTTATAACCTTTATTAAACCTCTTTACATAAAAACAGACAATACCATACACATATACATTTCTCATTTGTTTATTTTTTCAGATTCTTAAAGACTAAAAAGAATTTTTCATTCAAATAATTCTTAA
>JAHKKF010515306.1:8276-27486 GCA_019740295.1 Labeo calbasu
ATTCGATGACGTGAAATGGCTGCACTCAGTGAGCTACTGGCGCTACCTGTTGCTATTTTTACTGCACCACAACTTGGAATACACAACTTAGAAAATAAAATATTGATACGATGCCACATTGTGGCACATTGTCCTGGCAGGATGTAAACATGATGATGCTTGTCATGATACTGCGGCCACTGAAGGAGTTTTTCAGTGCGGATTTTACTTGATATCCAGGGGTGTTTAAACTCCTTTTGGGGGGGAAAAAAAAACTAACCAAAAAAAAACGATGGTACGGCATTTGGTTTAAGCCTATGCTCATAACCATCGCCACTTGCTCTTTCAGTAACTTTGGTCATTGTATCAGTATTTTATTTTCAGAACTGTGTTGTGGTAAAAATAGCAACAGGTAGTGCCATTAACTCACCAAGTGCAACCATTTAACATCATAATGGCACCCCCCATAACTGAAAATATGTATTAAACGATGTGGATTTTTTTAAATAATGTAGTTTTCTACTACATATTTCAGTGAGACATCACTTATGTTACATTAAGCCATAAAAGTCTTCATACCCAGGGTTCCCTTTTAAGAGCTAAAAAAAGCTAGAAGTTTTGCCTAATAAATCCATATCAATCAATTTATATATACATTACTGTTCAAAAAATTTGGGGTCAATAATTTTTTTTTTTTTTTTTTTTAAGAAATTAGTATGTTTATTTAGCAAGGATGTATTAATTTGATGAAAAGTGACAATAAAGACCTTTAGAATGTTACAAAATGTATTAAATAAATGCTGTTGTTTTGAAATTTCTACTCAAAGGGTTCTGAAAAGTCATATTTTCCATAAAATATTTAGCAGCACAACTGTTTTCAACATACAAAATAATAAGAAATGTTTTCGAGCAGCACATAAGCATATTAGAAAGATTTCTGAAGGATCGTGTGACACTGAAGACTGGAGTAATGCCATCACAGGACATTAAAATAGAAAACACTTCTTTTAAATTTTTAAAAACAGAACAATTCATTCAAAAGCATAAAAGCAAATCTTACTGACCCCAAACCTTTGAACAGCAGTGCATAATACTTACATGATGTTTAATTTTAGGCAAACAGGAAAATCAAGGATCTTGAGTTGCTGTGTCAGATGCTGTATATAAGAACTGTGCTTACAGTGTAAATAACTCTGCTGACTATACCGGGATCAATCTGGTTTTGTTATGTGTCAGAATTGCCAGAGTTATTGTTGTTTTGACAACTTTACTTGTTGCTGACATTATCTCGCCCCCGGCATTTGACGTTAAGGTTCCTGGTTCGAGCCCAGCAGCTTTTAGGGGCCAGTGCAAAGTTGTTTTTCCTGACTGAAACCACTTTACAGCGGTGGAAACATGTGAAACTGCACCGGCTGAGGCACCTTGTTGGTGGAAAGGGGTTTCAGAGCTGTGGGTGGCTTTGTAAACTTTACATAAATACTACCCCGCTGAGATAAGCTGATGAAGAAAGCTTTGAGGAAACATACCACCCCTGCATTGTACATGTCAAACTCAGGAATTCACTTTTGTTGGCCGGGGACCAACTATGCACAGAAGAGTCTTAGTTCAGCAGAGGGCCACGCCTAACGGTTTAATTTCTGCATAATCATTTAGTGTGCGCCAAGAGGAGATACAGGGAGAGAAGGGGGTTGGGAAGAAGGGAATGATGAGAGAGAGAGAGAGAGAGAGAGAACCTTACAGAAACATGGGGAAAGTAAAGAGCAGTGCTGAGGAAAATACACGGAAATGAGAATAACACAGTTTTAAAGCGCACTACATTAAAGTGTTTTAGGAAGGAAATATATTTTCAACAACATAACTATAAATAACATACACACAAACTGCTCTGGGCTATTTAACAAAATGGTTTTTTTTTTTTTTGGTCTGTCACATTGTATTGCATGTGCCATTCAAGTCCACATCAAAAACATTTTATTTAAACCTTGAATCAAAATTGTAGGATTTTGTAGGAAATGTAAGGATGTACAGTGGCCAGATGTTCTTGATTTTAATCAAAGCACAAAATCCATTGCAATAAGGGTGACAGCACTGAATTTACATAAATTAACAAACAACTAAAACACAACAGTGTGGAAAACATAGTGATGAACATCAGTGATTGATTGGTTATTTTGCTCTTTAAAAAAACATAACTAGCTCAGAATTTCAAATGCAACTACCATTCAAAAGTTTGGGATCAGTAAGATTTTTTTTTTTTTTTTTTTTTTTTTATGTTTTTGAAATCCAAACCTCAATTTATTTGACAAAAAATACAGCAAAAACTGTAATATTGTGAAATATTATTACAATTTAAAATAACTGTTTTCAATTTAAATATACAGTTGAGGTCAAAAGTTTACATACACCTTGCAGAATCTGTAAAATGTTAATTATTTTACAAAAAAATCATAAAAAAAACATGCTATTTTTTTTATTTAGTACTGACCTGAATAAGATTTTTTACATAAAAGATGTTTAAATATAGTCCATACAAGAAATTAATAGTTGAATTTATAAAAACGACCCCATTCAAAGGTTTACACATACTTGATTCTTAATACGGCATTGTTACCTGAATGATCCACAGCTGTGGTTTTTTTTTGTTTTTGTTTACTGATAGTTGTTCATGAGTCCCTTGTTTGTCCTGAACAGTTGAAACTGCCTGCTGTTCTTCAGAACAAATCCTTCAGGTCCACAAATTGTTTGGTTTTTCAGCATTTTTGTGTATTTGAACCCTTTCCAACAATGACTGTATGATTTTGAGATGCATCTTTTCACACTGAGAACAACTGAGGGACTCATATGCAACTATTACAGAAGGTTCAAACTCTCACTGATGCTTCAGAAGGAGAAACAACGCATAAAACTTCCTGAATTTGAAGATCAGGGTAAATTTAACTTATTTTGTCTTCTAGGAAACATGCAAGTATCTTCTGTAGCTTCTGAAGGACAGCACTAAATGAAAAAAACTGGTATTTAGGCAAAATAAGAAAAATGTACACGTCTTCATTCTGTTCAAAAGTTTACACCCCTGGCTCTTAATGCAGCGCTTTACCTTCTGAAGCATCGGACATTGGAACCTTCTGTAATAGTTGCATATGAGTCCCTCAGTGTGAAAAGATGGATCTCAAAATCATACAGTCATTGTTGGAAAGGGAAACCAAAGAATTTGTGGGACCTGAAGCATTTTTCTGAAGAACAGCAGCACCAGGGACTCAGGAACAACTATCACTAATTTTAAAAAAAAGAACGGGGTAATTTTTATAAATTAAACTATTATTTTCTCTTGTGGACTATATGTAAACATCTTTTATGTGAAATATATTATTCAGGTCAGTACTAAATTAAAAAAACAACAAAAAAAAAAAAAAGCATTTTGTATGATTCCTCTTATTTTGGCAAAATAATTGACATTTTGCAGATTCTGCAAGGTGTATATAAACGTTTGACCTCAACTGTATTATAAATGTAATTTATAATACATAATCCCAAATGTAATTTAAATGTAATTTTCAGCAGCTATTACTTCAGTTTTCAGTGACACATGACCTTTCAAAAATTATTCTAATATACTTAAAAATGAAACATTTATTATTATTATTATCAATGCTGAAAACATCTGTGTTGCTAAATATTTGAGGAAACTTCAGGATTCTTTACAAAATAATACAAATCTTTTTACATTTTTAAAATATCTTAACTGTCACTTTTGATCAGTTTAATGCAACTATGCTGAATAAAAGTATTAATTAATTTTTTTTTAATCAAATGGCACTTGAAAGTCGCCTCAGAGCTACGCTTGCAATACAACATGGCAAAAAAATAACAACATAGCCTTCTGTCACTTAGCCTACAACAGCTTATTATAGGAAAAAGTAGTGAGGTAGTAACATTACTGCTTGCATATTATTTCTCAACAGTGATAAAGAATGGAAGAAAGAAATTCAATCAGTCAAGGACAGTGATGAAAAAAAAATTTACAAGAAAAAGAGAAGAAAGAAAAGCGAGGGACAAGCGAAGCGAAGGTGACACAGAAATAGAAAGGAAATGGATTTTACCATTCTGGGCCAAAGTTAAGTGTTTCAGCAGTCATATTCTTCCTTCCTTCTCAGAGGTGAAAGTCTACAAACAGAAATACCTGAATAAGAGCATGCAACACTGAAATCTGCTGCAAGCAAACTGCTGTTCATTAGCACACATAGGGTCCTATGATTTCCTTGATGCGGAAAACGTGGACGTCATAAAACGGAATTTACTGAATAACGCGGAATGTCACGGAATTTGTCAAAGTTTGAATTAATTAATCAAAAGTAGGTCATTACACTTAAATCCAACCGCAATATGTAGTAGTATCTGTAAATATTAAACCGCAAAAACAACATTTAAATGTGAATCCTGCATGTTCTGCGTGTCTCTGTTTTAAAGAATGAAGCAGACGAGCGGTTTTGTTTACTACACATACTGAAGCGTGTGACGCTCGCGATCATTTCAGCATTTGACCGTTCCATTTTAGGAAAACTAGCGTCATATCACATACACACAGAAATGTAAAGGTAGACACGGCAACCCGTCAAAATAAAAGTCCGGTTTAACTTGAAGACATAGTGCCAGAAAAATGAGACTACTATTACTACTACTACATAAATGAAACAAACATTATTTTCTAGGGTATAATCACACAATATTTCCTCCATGTTTTAATTTTAATAGTAAATTCCCCTTTGTTTGCCAAAAAAAAAAGGTTTAAGATAAATTAAATTAATTTTTATGCCTTCATTTGATAACCAGAACATTTTAAATACACAACACAGAATTTCTGAAGGTAAAAAACTTTCTTAAGGCTATTTAAGAATAAATTTGAATAAATTAAGTATGCATTCAAATAATTAGACATGCTAAAACACGGAATTTGACACATGGTGAGAAAAAATAAAACATTTCATAGGGCCCTAAACATGTCATTTTTGTTAAACCTTTATTAAATTGATGTGAAATTGTATAAGTTTCATGATTTTAATTAATTAGACATGCTTTTTAAATCAATAAAATTTAGTTTACCATTAAAAAGGAGTGGAGAAAAAATTAAAATGGATAAAAACAGAATCCAGAAAAATGAAAAATGGAAAAAACTGAATTTGGAAAAAAATAAAACGGATTTCATAGGGCCCTACACACACACAGATTCTTTTATTACACCGCAGTGCAATGCACACACGACTAATAGACATATCTATGTATGTAAACAGTCGTTCATGCGTTATTCTTACCCTGTCCGGGGGAGTGGCGCAGGCAAGACTAGGCTGGACCAGGTCTGGGTGAGAGGGCTGAAAGGTGTGTGTTTGTGTATATGTGTGTGCGTATGCGTGTTTCTAAGAGAGAGTAGGGTAATAGCTGCCTTATTCAGGGCGTGTGTGCAGGAGAGCAGAAATACGAAAGGTCAGATGCAGTAAGAGCTCTCTTGTTCACAGCCGATGAAAACAAACAAATAAAAACAATTGGAAAACAAAAAAAGAAATCAAAACCCCTTAAAATGAGTAATACCTGTCGAACTGCAGAAAACTGCAGAGCTTTGATACTGACGTCTAAAGTCGATCGACTACAAGAAACGAACAAAACAGACGAACAGACAAAGAAAAAGTCAAACTTGTTGATAATACAGCTGCCAGAAGCAGTTATGACCCCAATAAGCTTCTCTCCTTCTCTATTTGTGTGTGTCTTTCGAACGCTTTCTGTTGTACTGGCAATGCTGTGTGGACCAGGTCCCAGCTGGTGACCCCCTCCTCACGCCGACAATCCCTCTCCCTCCTTTATCTGTAGGAGAAAACAAGAAATTACCACATAAAACTCTTTAATATTGTGGACTAAATGCAGGTACTATAACTGAAGGCTTTAAAAAAAGAGAAAAGGGGGCAGATTTTCACCTAATATTTATATTTTATTTCAGCTTCATTTCAACGAACGTAAATGCTTTACTAGTTTTAGTTCTAGCTGCTGCGCACACTGCCAAACACGCTCCTGTAATAGTATCCTATGAATTTAAAGGCCAAGCGTACATATAAATAAACTCTCTTCTTTTTAAAATATTCTAAAAGATATTTACTTTAGGAAACAAGACCACAAACAAACCATGCCTTAGGAAACACATAGTGAAGTACGTTCATTTGTGGCAAAGTTTACCAGAATGCTATATTCTGGAAAGGGCAAGTGTGCATAATGTGTATTTTAGGTAAAAATCTTTCTATATTATTGGCATCTGCGCTGCACAACTACACGTTATTGCAATCAGAATAGCATGGCGATGGAAAAGCAACATCCCAGGGGTTTAATCAACAGCACCCACAGATGTCATAGCAACAGAAATATCTAAGCAACCGAACAAACCATTGAGAATAAATAGTATTCACTGGGGGAGCATAGCTCCTTAACATAAAGCACTATATGAGAATCTATATCATCTCAAGAACAATTAAAGACACCTGTAATTTCAAAGGCACTTAGAGATACATCAGTATGCCTGAGAGAGCTCATAATTCATCATGGGAGTTAAGCATTTGCAAAGGCAATGTGAACAGCTGCCAAATAACAGCAAACGGCTCAAGTATAAAGAGATGAAACAGTTTGATTCAAATAACTGGTTGGAAGAATGGATTAAAAAAATGATTCAGCAATTCTTTTTATATCATCAGGTTGTCCCTGAGATGGTTTGATAGACTGAGCGCATGACACTAATAATGACACTAATATGCAAGTTCTATGACTAAGGGCGTTTACTGTAATGTTACATGCCATGACATGTGTACACGTCACTCATAAATATATTTCCAGTACATTTTATTTGAAACAATTATGCTATTCTGTCATTAAGTATTTATTAAGTAACTTAACCTTGATAAAAGTTATCTACTTTCCGTCCCACAAGTAAAGTCTTCAATTGACTCCAAATGATATCACTTATGATTATCGAATCATTTTGAATATGACAGTTTGCGATTCAATGAGTCAGTGAGATGATGATTCGACAACCGCTCAGACAGATTCATGAACCAATTTTATTTGTGAATCGGTTCAGTTGTTCACTGAAAAGATCCGACTCAACAGAACGAGTCGTTCAAGAATGGGACATAATTTTGATTGACTCCAAATGACCTTACTTAAGATTCTCAAATCATTTAGAATCTGACAGTTTACGATTCAATGAGTCAGTGAGCTGATGATTCACTATTTACTAGTGAACCAATTTAATTTGTGAATCAGTTCAATCAGTTCACTGAAAAGATTCGACTCAAAAGAAAAAGTCATTCAAGAATACGACATAACTACAACTAACTACTCGCCATTAGGCCATTTCTACATTGACATATCTTGATTTAAAATGCTTTGAATCATAAATACATTTCCACTATGTTCTATTTGAAACAATTACACTATTCAATCATTAAGTATTTATTAAGTAACTTAACATTGATAAAAGTTACTTATTTTCCATCCCACAAGTAATGTCTTCGATTGACCCCATATGGTATCACTTATAATTATCGAATCATTTCAAATATGACAGTTTGCAATTCAATAAGTCAGCGAGCTGATGACTCGTCAACCATTCAGACAAATTCGTAAAACCAATCCCATTTGTGAATCGGTTCAATCGATTTACTGAAAAGATCTGACTCAAAAGAAGAAGTCATTCAAAAATGGGACATGAATTCGACTGACTCCAAATTATCTTACTTATGATTCTCGAATCATTTAGAATCTGACAATTTGCGATTCAATGAGTCAGTGAGCTGATGACTCACTATTTATTAAATAGCTTAACTTCGATTAAAAATTATTTACTTTCCATCCCACAAGTAAAATCCTCAATTCACTCCAAATGCTCTTACTTGTCATGCCATTTCTACATTGACAAGTCTTGATTTAAAATGCTTTGAATCATAAATATATTTCCAGTAAGTAATATTTAACACAATTGTGCTATTCAATCATTAAGTATTTCTTAAGTAACTTAACCTTAATAAAAGTTATTTACTTTCCGTCCCATGACTAAAGTCTTCAACTGACTCCAAATGATCTTACTTATGATTCTCAAATCACTTCGAATCTGACAGTTTGCGATTCAATGAGTCAGCGAGCTGATGACTCGACAACAATTTAGACGGATTCGTGAACCAATTCCATTTGTGAATCGGTTCAATCGATTCACTGAAAAGATCCGACTCAAAAGAACAAGCAGTTCAAGAAAGGGACATAACTTTGATTGACTTCAAATGACCTTACTTATGATTCTCAAATAATTTCGAATCTGACAGTTTGCGATTCAATGAGTCGGTGACCTGATGACACGACAACCGTCATAAACCAATCCTATTTGTGAATCGGTTCAATCAATCGATTCCTTGCAAAGATCCGACTCAAAAGAACGAGTCGTTCAAGAACGGGACATAACTACAACTAAGTACTGGCTTAGGCCATTTCTATTCGTTGTGTCTTTGAGCTCAACGCAAACGTACGCCCAGAAAAAAGCGGCTATTTTGTAACACATGCAAAATGTCGATGTTTAATATTTACAGCGTGGAATAAAAAACGACTGTTAAAATAGCTGTGTGTCGTTTTTCTATTGATTGGACGAGTGTGGAGGGGCGTCTCGTGCACAGGGAGGGGGGAGTGTGCATGCGCGTGCACAGCCTGCACACTCCCCCTGCCTGTGCACGCGGCGCCCCTCCAAACTCCACTCCGCTGCTTCCCGTGGCCTTCAACCCATGGCCACAGCTGCCTTACCAAACATACAACAAGCCTCACAACTTAAAACAGCACGATTAATTCCCACACACCCGAGCGCTGACCACTTAAAGCTGCTTATGCACTAATACGCATTCGCTGTCCGCACACACTGCCCTTCCCATTCTAAGTTTGCATAAAACTTAATGCAACACCCATCTGCCATTAACGCTTCAGACATTCAAGGAGAGAGAGGCACACACAGTTGCTGACCGTATTTCTGGAGCTGTCGATGCGATTACTGTCCAGTCGCCCCGTCAAACTCTACGATCTTCACTTTGGATGCATGTGCAGTTGTTTGTGTTCTGTGCTCCTCCTCGAGAATCGTGTTCCGTTTTTACTGTTTTTTGCTCTCTCTCCCTCTCCAATGGTCGTTGCGTGTTGATGTCTAGTACGCTCTTGTTGTTTGTGTTTTAGGGAAGATGGCCGTCCTACTCGGTCATACCACGTGACCGGAGTGTCGAGTTGCTTCTAGAGGAGCGTGAAGAGAGCGACCCCTAACGGAAGACTTCAAATGACTGCAGGAAATGTATTTTGTCCAAAATAAAAGCCACAACAATTACATGACTAAAATGTGTGGAATAATAATTGGAAATTACGTAAACACAATTACGTAAATATTCATCATAATATTGCATAGTAATAGTAGGCCTAATAAGTTTTATTAGTAGTTGTTTCTTCAACTATGGGTCCTGTCAGCCTTTAGACAATAAAATATTTTTCACACTCTCGTTTTATTTAATTAAGTGTTTAACAGTGGACAATTCTGTTCACTTTTTAAATGGTATTTTTCATTTAATAGTGAAATTGCTGACTCAATATAAACCATCACAGAATTTGCAATTTATAATGGGAATTGTAATGATTTTAATGGAAACTGTAATGGTGCTTATTTGTCTCTACTGTCAATTGGTTGCCTTCTATTGATGGCTTGTTAAAATCACTAAATTCTAATATGTCCCAAAACACAGTACTGTACAGGAAGCCATTTTTAATGGTTTTAATGGTTAAAAGTTGATGGTTTGTAGTGTTTGTAATGGTATTTGTAGTAAAACCATTAGAATTTCTGTGATGATTTTTTTATTGTTTTGTTTTGTTTTGTTTTGTTTTGTCCTCCCAGCAGGGTAGCTAAGGCTAATTTCATAGCATTGTACAGTAATTTTCATAATAATATTGCATAGTAGTTTTTATTAGTAGTTGTTTCTTCAACTATGGGTCCTGTCAGCCTTTAGATAATAAATGAAGAGTTTATTTGCAAAAACAGATACAGATACAAAAACAGTATTTTTTTGTTATTTTTCCCTAATCAAAATAACCCAACTGCAGTTTGACTGAGATTAACTGGAACGCAAAACAAAAAAAAAAAACTGTTTTTGTAAATGAACTCAAATACTTTTCACAATGCCATTGTTTTCTTTAATTAACAATGTTAAACAGTGTACAATTCTGTTATTTTTTACAAAATGTCAAGAACTTGTATGTTGTGTTTAATATCCTATCACACGTGGTGGAAAAACATTTAAAACATTTTTGTAAAAAATTGCTAACTCCGTCATCTAGCTAAACACTAATTTCACAGCATTGTGTTTACCCTAAATACATACAGTTAATTAACATTTTCACAATCTTTACACACTTTTTAATACTTTCTTCACATAGATGTCCCAGTTCATATCAGCACATAATAATAATGTGCTAATAATAATGTAATCATACCACATAATAATAATGTGGTATAAATCTGAAACAGAAGATTTATGTACAGATTTGTGCATTATTTACTGTACAGCTGTGTAAATAAAAATATGCATATGTAAATGAAGAGTTCAGATGCAAAAGCCTCTAAGTGCCATCTGAAATTTTCATCTAAAATGAGCATTTATATCAGGCTTCTATGTTTAGGTTCAGCATTTTCACTCTAATGGTAATGTATAGGTCAGAGGTCTCAAACTCAATTCCTGGAGGGCCGCAGCTCTGCAGAGTTTAGTTCCAACCAGCTATAACTCACACCTGCTTGAAAGTTTCTACTAATCCTGAAGACCTTGATTAGCTGGATTAGGTGTGTTTGATTAGGGTTGGAGCTAAACTGTGCAGAGCTGTGGCCCTCCAGGAATTGAGTTTGAGACCAGTGGTATAGGTCCTTTTCTATGCAATTAAAGTGAAATAACTGAACATAAATATAGGAGCCTGATAAAAAACTTTAAATGAAAATTTCAGATGGCACTTAGAGGTTTTTGCATATGAACTCTTCAAATACAAATCCATATTTTTATTTATACAGCTGTACATACAGCAAATACTGCACAAATCTGTACATAAATCTTCTGTTCCAGATTTATACCACATTATTATTATTACTACTACTACTATTTATTTATTTGTTTTTTCTTTAGTCTTACTTATTTAAATGTTCTTTCTGCTGTCTTGTTATATATGTATGTGTTTGCACACGCTTGGCGAATAAAGTTAATTCTGATTTTTTAGAGATTGTACAGATCTTACAGGCTGTAGACAAATCGCATCAAAGCAGATAAACAGGAAAACATCAGAAGAATCAATCATGGAAATTTAACAGTGAATGTGATCAAAAACACACCACACTTTGGTTCAGTCGAAATTTGTGTAAAAATCATCAATCATTATCACACCGTAATCATTTAACCCTTTAACTGTCACTCTGATTTTTGAACAGACATAAAAATGCACTATCCAGACTTAAATTTTTATATTTCATGAAAGAAAACATTTTGTAATATGATTTTGATGTACATTTTCCGTGGTAATGCAATGTCTGATTTTAAAATGCCTTTCAGAGAATGAATTTTGAGATTTTAAGTTTTGAACTGATATATAATTTCTTATGATATCTAAAGCGTAATAGGGAAAAAGGAAACAAAGAAAGCATTTTGTGACAAAGGTCAGAACTCATGTTATGATGTAGACTTTTTTAAGTTGCACTCTTGACATATATTAATCTATCACTTTTCTTACATAATTTATAACACAAAAATATGGTAAAATATCTTTTTAGGAGTCTTATACCTTTCCAACGATGTATAGTTTGTCATGATTAGATTAGAATTTATTTGTAATATGGTGAAGTAAACGTAGGCGTCCCACAGAGCGGACGGTGACAGTTAAAGGGTTAAATGATGTAGGCCTTCATATTTAAAAAAAAAAAAAAAATGAATGGATGCTCTTTGGAAAAATAAACGTTGAAGGCATGGTAAAAGTTTCCTATGCATTTTTAATGAGGTATTCATAATATATATATATATATATATATATATATATATATATATACACATATAACCATTATAATTATAANAGTTTCCTATGCATTTTTAATGAGGTATTCATAATATATATATATATATATATATATATATATATATATATATACACATATAACCATTATAATTATAATATATACTACGCTATACCATGACAATAAAATAAAAAAACGTAAAATACAATGGTATTACTTTGATTATTTACAAAATTCCATGTATGAAAATATATATCAAAATACCAAATACCAAATTGGCACCACCATTGTATCATGGTACCATCACAGTATTCACTTTAAGGGATGTTTTTTTAAAAAACACTAATTTTTTTTTTTTAGACATAGCTCTGAACAAGCTGTGTCCAACACTGAAATTGAGTACGTCATAACCACAAACTTTTATTTTGAAAACTACGTAAACGCGTTGCTGTTGGGTTTTCCGCGAAAATGGAGGCTGTTGTGTCGGATATAGTGGCACCAGAAGATCTAAAGGTAAAACATTTTATCCTTTACTTTTATGACTATAAATCCAAAATGACATCGATGTCGTCTTGATGACAAGGTTGTATGTGGTGAAACGGCCGATATTGGGTTTTAATCGGGAGTTTCGACGGACGCAGTTCTACTGTATTCCATCAAAACAACAACATTGAATATGACATGATTTATGTAACTCATAAACTTATGTACGAGGTTTTGGGATAAAAATACACTTTTTTAATCATTGTATTATTGTTATCCTATCATCTCACGTACTGTTTTAATGGAATCAGACGTTTAATTCTTGCTGTGAAAGTTAGTCTATGATTGTCGGCCAGGGGGAGCACATGATCCTGACATCATCCATCTACTGATGCAATTGAGTGAATCTGACTGTCATCAATCCTTTGACGTGACTTCTTGTCTTTTAGAGGTTTGAGAAGAAGTATAACGCTGAGCTGGTGAAAGGACCCGTTTCCAGGGAAACGACTTTTGAATACGCCTGGTGTTTGATCAGAAGCAAGTACTCAAATGACATTGTAAAAGGCATTCAGCTACTAGAAGGTCAGTGCTTCAGCTTGTCTTTTAGTTTTTGGTTAGTTACAACCTTCTTGAGCTCCAGCTGTAATTGTACCCATTCTTGGTTTGAAATTCTGTAGAAAGTGATTCCGTTTTCTTTTACCAGAACTGGTTCATACAAGCAAAAAAGATGATCAGAGAGATTTTCTCTTCTACCTTGCTGTTGGAAACTACAGACTTAAGGTGGGTTTGGATTTTCCTTTTTTTTGATATGTGCTGATTTTGTCACTGCTAATAAACGTTATTTATATCGCATATATTTGTATGAAGACTTCTCTGGCGTCTAGTTAAAAGAGTGTTTCTCAACTCTGTTCCTGGAAGCCCTGTTACATTGGAATTTACTGCGTAATTTCTAAATTAAATCAGATCAGTTAAGTAACTTTATTGTCGCGTCACCATATAAACACGTGTAATGTGTAAACCGTTCAATATGAATACCAGATGAAGTAAATGTGCAGAGGTGTATCTCGCAAAACCTGTCCAAGTCTTATTTTACCCTAAAATCAAGGGGAAAGCATATTTAAAATGCACTACCTTTTCCAAAGAATTTTTTTATGCTCACCATTTCTGCATTTATTTGAGCAAAAATGTAGTATAACATGGGCTTGGAAATACTATATTTTTTAATTAGTTTCCAACTAATCTCTCTCTTTGTTTTGCTCTCTTTACCACCGTACGTCAATCCTTTGTTCTTCTCTTAGGAGTATGAGAGAGCACTGAAGTACATTCGCACTCTGCTGAAAAATGAACCAGATAATAAACAGGCCCTGGAACTGGAGAAACTCATCAACAATGCGCTAAAAAAAGGTGAGATACAACAGCATTTCAACCAGACAACAGCATGTTTGTGACAACCTACTGTTCAAAAGTTTGGGATCAGTATGATTTTGTTTTTGAGGAAAACAATAATTTTATTTAGCAAGGACTTGTTTAATTGTTCAAAAGTTATTAAAATATTTTTTTATTTTTAAGTAAATACTGTTGCTTTGAACTTTCTATTTGTTGAACAATCCACAAAAATTGCACAAAATAGCACTGTTTACAACATCGATTATAATAAAAAATGTTTCTGGAGCACAAAATCAGCATATTAGAAGAATTTCTGAAGGAGCATGTCACTGAAGACTGGAGTGCTGGCTGCTGAATGTTCAGCTTTGCATCACAGAGAATAAATTTCAGATTTAATTATATTAAATTATTCACCGCCTTCCATTTGTCACAAAGGTTAATTGTTCAAAATCTATTTATAATGCATATCAGTATTCTGATATTAATCAGAATTTAGCAATTGGTATTTAGCCACATAAATGCCACAATCCTATTGCTGCACTGTTTTTCTGACAATTTTTCGATTCCACAAATTCCATATCTCACCCTGTTTTAATCAGAAATTTGGGTCACACTTTATTTTAAGGTTTAATTCTTGCCATTAAAGGATTAATTCACTTTCAGAACAGAAATTTACAGATAATATACTCACTCCCTTGTTATCCAAGATGTTCACGTCTTTTTTTTCAGTCGTAAAGAAGTTATATTTCTCTCCATGTAATGGACTTCTATGGTGCCCCCAAATTTGAACTTCCAAAATGCAGTTTAAATGCAACTTCAAATGGCTCTAATCGATCCCAGACGAGGAATAAGGGTCTTATCTAGCGAAACGATTGGTTATTTTCTAAAAAAAATACAATTTATTTACTTTAACCTCAAATGCTTGTCTTGTCTAACTCTGTGTGAATTGTTTTTTTTTCCCGCTCATGACAGTTAGGGTACGTCTAAAAGCTCCCGTCTCATTTTCAGCTCCAACTTCAAAATCGTCCTACATTGCTGTTTTTACCTTTCTTTTGTAAAGGGTGTTTGCTCTCCTTTGCATGTTCACTTTGTAAACTCTGGGTCGGTACTTCTGCAGCAATGTAGGACGATTTTGAGGAGAAAATGAGATGGGAGTTTTTAGATGTACCTTAACTGTCATGACCAGAAAAAAAACAGTTCAGACAAGACAAGCATTTGAGGTTAAAAAAAGTTGTAATTAAAAATAAATAAATAAATAACTGATAATTTTGCTAGATAAGATCCTTTGTTCTTGGCTGGGATCATTTAGAGTCCTTTGAAGCTGCATTTAAACTGCATTTTGGAAGTTCAAAACATTTCTTTACGACTGAAGAAAGAAAGACATGAACATCTTGGATGATGAGAGGGTGAGTACATTATCTGTAAAAGTTTGTTCTGTAAGTGAACTAATCCTTTAACAAAACATTAATTATGACTTATACCTCATTAAACTCCTAATTTGCTGCTTATTTATAGTTAGTAAGGTAGTTGTTTAGGTATCAGGTTGAGGATGTAGAATATGGTCATTTAGAATATGTGCTTTACAAGTACTAATAAACAGCCAATATGTTAATAACTGGCATGCTAATAAGCAACAAGTTAGTACTGAGAATTGGTCCCTATACTAAACTGTTACTGAAATTCAGAAAATCCATTAAAAGAAATATATGTGCATACATGCATTACATCTGGTTTCATCACATTCTCAATGATTGCACATGGTTTGTGGAAAGAGCGTTTCGACATTTTAAAATTGGTTTGCCATTCTACATCTGTAAACTGTAACATCACAGCTTTCTCCCACCATCCTTGCTGCAAACTTGCAATCACTCTCTCTTCTTCCTTTGCTGAGTTACCAGCACACGACTGCACGTGCGTTTTAGCAATTGCCTGATTATTTCTATTTTATGACCGTGTTGTCAGCTATTTTTAAAGGTGAGATGTGGAGGAGTCCTTATTAAATCATAAATAGTAATTATATAATCCTGATTATATTGGCATACCTGCAGCGACCAGATATGACAACACAGGCATATTTCAGTGTCTACAAGTGTATATAAACATAAATGTAGGCCTTAAATGGAATTTGATGTGCATGTAAATTAAACTTCTAATGTTTTTTACAATTCTTTTTCAGATGGATTAGTTGGCATGGCAATTGTCGGCGGTATCGGTTTAGGTGTGGCCGGATTGGCTGGTCTTATTGGTTTGGCCGTATCCAAAGGTGCAAAGTCCTAATATGGAGTTCCTGACGAGTGTACTTTGATTCAGTTCCTTTGCAGAAGAGAGACTTAATGATTTCTTATAATCACGTAAAACCATGAGGAGGCCTGTCCCTTTTTATTTTGCATTTTTCTGCTGGCTTTCATCATATTTTACCACAGTTCTTTTGCTTTATCATTCTCCAGCTCTTTTTGGTATGTATAGAGATGTGGGGTTGGAATAAAGTAATACAGTGTGTATGTTTTTCCTTTGAAACCTTTCATTTTGTTCAAAGGAAATTCAACTACAGATGTTTGCCAAAGATTTGCAATACAGGATAAGATATATTGTAAAAGCATGCACTTTTTGGGTTTTATCTTTTATAATTAAATATATAAATGTACTTACACTATAGATAATCAATATGGAACATTTTTGATAAACTACATTATTGCCTTATGCTGTTAATAAATTAAAATGTGTGGTTACTGAACTAATAATGTGTGTTTACATGTTTTGCACAGTTGATTTGGAAGTGTCATGGATGACTGGCCTTGTAATGCATATTCTTACAAGCTCTTTGTCAGCACTGTGTTTATTACCCATTGGTTTACATGTGCTGTCAAGTGTTTCATCTTGCCTACATGTACCTTGTGTCTTTCCCTGTGTGACATTTTGTAGTCTATACTGATTTTACGCTGAAACGTCTGCAAAGACATTGTTTTCTTTATCCTCCACACATTAAGATGAACAACGATCTGGAATCAAGTCCATCATTCAACAAAACAAGGTCTATTAAATATGAAAGGTTCAAATGAAAGGAATTTTCAAATTTATTATTCATTTTAGTTGGATATGCATCATGTCGTCATCTTGCTAATCTCAAATCTAGTTCCCATGTTTACGAAAAAACATAAATTGCAGGGGATTTTAAAATTGTGGATTCCAGGCATGGATGTTACATTTAATGCTCATTTGTAAGTTGCTTTGGATAAAAGTGTATGCTAAATGATTAATTATAAATGTAATTGGCTAGAATGCAATCTCTATAAAATGATTAAAATGCCTTAAAAATTCATTAGTCGAAAGGTCTGGAAATCATGGTGAAAAAACATAGATTACTTTAATTTTGACTATGGTCTGAAGCTGCTGGTTAAATAGTCACTCACAAAGTGGTTGTCCTCCGTGCATCATTAGCTCAGACGCTCTCACGTGTTGGAGTATCTCCAACATTGATTTAAGCCCAACAACTATCAGTCCTTGAAAGTAACAAATTTGTTGTAAAACATGTTTACTTTAGATAATGGCTGATAACAGCATTCAATTTAATGTTGGATACAGTTTGTACTTCCCACATTATTCATTTAAGGGACATACTCACATGTTAAGACATCTCAGCTTTACAATGCAGGCTTTTATGGTTGCCATTAGTAACATCATTTTATAACATGGCATTGCGGTTACTAATTAACTGGTAAAGCAAATGATGAAAAGAAGTCTGATGCGCAAGCTATTCTCTCTCCTATTTTGTGACTTTGCTGTTGTTACATTCTGCTAGTCATGCCTAAAGTTTATTGAAGTTTGTGGGACAAATTAAAAAAGCACTGACATGAAAATGAGAACAAACTAGTGAATCGAGGACAACAAAGATTCAAGTCGAGCTCTCAAAACTGTCACTGGGGCGGTACCCGTTTAAAAGTTACAAATGTGTACACTTTATGTGCTAATATGTACTTTTAAAGTACTAATATTTAGCGTTTAGCTTTTGTACCTATGGATACTGGCTCAGCTTTGTACCTTTTCTGAGAGTGCATTCATCCCATGAAAGTCACATTTGTGTTTTGATATTTGAGATCTG
Source organism: Labeo calbasu (assembly GCA_019740295.1). Taxonomy (NCBI): domain Eukaryota; kingdom Metazoa; phylum Chordata; class Actinopteri; order Cypriniformes; family Cyprinidae; genus Labeo; species Labeo calbasu. The sequence goes on from JAHKKF010515306.1 coordinate 26,309, forward strand.
GTTGAAACATGTAGGGGCATTTTAGAATCTGTCAAACAATACCAATGCACAGGTTTTCCTTGTTATTTATTAAGTGTCATTTTTGATTTGGCTCGCCTCTTGATGTTAAAAGACAATAAAGAGATCATAAAAACGATTTACAACAGCCTGGGTTCAGAGCTCAGTCATAATTTTCTTTCTTTCCTTGTTTACACATTACAAATTTGCTTAAAGCAATTACAACACTTTCTCTGCAGGCAAACACGTATTATTCTTGTTTACACACATCTATACATTTATATTTGTCTTGTCCACTGCCGTGTTCCTTCCTAAATTACACTCATAACTCAATCCTGCTCCTGGAAATCAGCCTTCCTGCAAAGTAACCAAACACGTTCACTGGCTAATTTAATGCGTTTGATTTTACATAACACATAAGTGTCATTTAACTGACACTTTGACAATTAAATTACACTCATTTAACACAACAAACTTGGCAGGGATCTTTCATCTCTGACAGAGTTAAAGTGGTTTGCTGTGTGTGTTAGAGCAGGCTTTGAACTGAGGATAGATCTCCACGTGCAGGATTCAGCATCACTGCAGAAACTAACAGAACTATTTTATGAGCTCTTTTTATGGTCCCCATAAATGTCAGATCATTGAAAGTGTCATCATCGGTTTTAGAACTATGTGGGAAAACTATTGTGTTTGTTAAAGAACAATTCAAGTTGATGTATTGCAATAGTCAAGCAAGCTAGTCATAAACCTGACCTTTAAAACCGAGAACAATCATCTGCTTATCACACGCAAGCGATTCAATATAGTGCCAGCACCTCGTCTAACTTTTGTCCTCTCTTCATGTTACATATGAAGGAGTTAAACATTCATAATGCTCTACATAAATGTGTTACATTGATACAATATGTATATATCGTTCAGAAATCATTCTAGCGCTCTTGTTTGGATGACAAAAACCTTTTAAAGTTATATTTTCATATTTTTCCGCCTCAGCAAGCTAAACAGCTCTCGTCAATGTCAAAATAATTGAGATGGCCAATTAAATCAAAGTAGGCGGGGTTTACTGTTCACAGAAGCAGAGCGCGAATTTAAGCATGTAGGTGCGAAGCGTATGTTTAACGTCAATCAAGATTTGGTCAGTTACCCGGATGCGCGGCTACACAGGCAATATTTGGCGATAC
>JAHKKF010515307.1:2423-26106 GCA_019740295.1 Labeo calbasu
AAAATCTAATATTTTGAAGAAGATTACTGTGTAGCACACATAATCAGATACACGTACAGCACAAAGTTGTTCGTTGTTTACATTTAGCATAGGCAACCATCTAACTTTTTGGACGTACATTTACTTAAAAACTAGTAATACATAATATAGTTATTATCAAATGTTAGCAAACGTCTTAATAGTTGTGTCTAGGTGAATGTGTTAGCATACTGTTTACCAGTAATAGGTAAAAGGAAAGTTAACAAATAATTAACTGTATGGACAAACAAAAACGGACTTTTTACGTCACTATTGCTTCTTTATTCTGAGGTTGTGTAAATTTACCAGTCTTTAAACCAAACATATCGAGCGCCCTCTTTAGGTGCCAAATCAAACTGCTCCTGTTGATTTAAAATCATGAAGCGTACCGTAACACAAGACTGAGAAATTGCTAACAATGTTCTACCAAGGTCTTCTATAAGGGTGCAGACGGTTGATTAATTGCATGAATAAATCATAAGACCCCTATAGCTTGAGTAATAGCTCAGTCCTGATAATTTGGCCTGTTTATCATCCTCACATTAATCTGTCTACATCAAACTGCAAGATTAAGTTAAATTAGCCGACACGCCTAACCTAGACAGTTAGTTTGAGGCCATATGCTGGATTTTGCCCATCACTGCTTGTCGTCCAGGCTATCCGGTAATCTCCTCAGAGGGGCGGATTTAAGCAGGCTATTTTCTGCTAGCTCTTAGTGGGACACGCTGGCTTAAACTGACTTTGTGGGCCATACAGACCTGGTTGGTGTCTATACTTCCACGCTAGTCTGCTGGGGCTTTAACTACTCTTTAAGATTAGATTAAGATAACAAACCTCAGCGATTTGCAAAGGTGTTTGTGAAGGTACTGAGGCTTTGCATTCATGCAGGATCCACATTTTCACCTATGCCAACCTCAATTATGTTAATATTTTTATTTGAAAATAATCAATATAATAAATCAAAATAATTCATTGAACTATTCCCCTGTAAGTCTTGTTATGAAATAGCTTATCCTTACTTAACCTTACTCTTCTGCCTGGGATAATTCATGTTTAGGTCATATTTTACCTAAAAACAGAGAAATTAATAAAAAATATTTATTTATTTAAATAAAAATCACTAGAAGTGTCATTCTTATGGCGTTTTTGCATTAATAATCATTTTATGATATTATTTTGGGATAATATCTCTGTTAATCCTACATTTAGGAGCATTATTTATTGCTATTTTGTATTAATATTCATTTTAAAAATAAAAAATAAATACAAGAAAAACTCAAAATACCCGTTTTCATGAGGTTCTCGCACCGTTGATCTAAACAGACAGCCTATAAAGTCTGATTTACCTTCACAATCCAAAAGGAAGCAGGTAAGCAGGTGAGGACACACTTCCTCCAGCACGGAGCAGAAGGCATTGAACGCACACGGGCCCTTCTGGGACAACTGATCCAAGAAGAGCTCGGCTCTTTTCTTGTTGGAGTCTTGACCCAGTATCTCTTTGTATTCCCCTAGAGAAAACACCTTGTCATAGACCAGGTACGGCAGCACCTTGTTGACATCCAGTTCCTTCAGGATCATCTCCCTATGCTGCTTCAGAACCTTTGCGATCCATTTCTTTCTCTTCCTGTTGACAGGCTTTCTTCCTTTAGTCTTCTGTCTTTTGTTCTTCTTGATAAACCACTTCTTAGTGCCACTTCCAAACATCTTCACATTGAGGATTCCCGCTAAGACGTCTTGAAAAGTTCCACTGAGGAAAGGAAAGTGCATATTTTTCACAACCAGTACATGATTATGCTTGTATGTTCTGCCTGTATTGTTGTGACACCCAAAGTGATTGGGACACCAGGACAATCTGGACAGAGAGAAATTACGTGCTTGGTACTTACAGATGGTAATAGGATTAGCTTTGTGTTAAGCAGACTACGGTTATATTGATCTGTCTATTGCTAGTTTGAAAGCATAAATGGATATGAAACCTGAGGTTTGAATCTGTATTTTTTTTGGTTTAAAAAACTATTATTAATATGTTTTATTTCAGATTTACTGAATATAATATAAGCCTACAGTGTGTGCTGTAGTCAGTAAATATCTTGATTGCAGTAGCAGACTGTTACCAGTAGAGGGAAGCACAGTTACAGTCTTTACTGTTGGTCCAGCTGTTACTCATTCGTTCTAAGTTACTAAACACGCAGAAAATCTCTTCAAACCAGTTTATTTTAGTATCATTTTGAACTTTTTTTTTTGTTAGGACTATTTTGAATTCGGTTTTATTTCTTAACATTTTCCGTTTTCTTTTTAATTTTAGTCTAGGTTTTAGTACTAATTTTGCTGTGTGTTTCCATCAGTTTTACTAGTTTTATCCACCTTATTTTTCCGTAAGAGCAGGCGTGGTCTTTTGTAAATTAATGGGTCTGGCTTCCCTTCCATGATCTGTTTTAGCTGTACAAAACAGCTTGTTTTGGTGCTTGATATTGCAAACTGGTTTGTCTTATCATATTATTTTAATGTATTATCTCAATTATGAACACACTGGCTTGTAGTTCAAACTATTTTACCGTTTACTTTGTTATTCTTCTAGATACAGTGGCTAATGAACCGGAAGTCTCGCACATTTACAGAAAACGGCTTTCCACGTTGAAACATGGTGGGTGACCATGATTTAAATGTAAGCTACTTCACATTTGAAAACATTTTAAACCTGCGTTGAATTATGGTTTTAAAAATTGTCACACTAGTACACTATGTGACCATATCAACGTTTGTGTATTTATTAATAAAGGCTTGTTAGGAAAATTGGAATAAAAACAGTTCATCTCAAGTCAGTGTTAACAAACAGCAGGTTTACTGCATTGTGACTATTTACAACCACAAGTTTTTATGTTAAATAATGGTGGAAAAATACCTTTTTGTAGTCAGTGTTTTATAATATGTGTATGTACATCTATTTGTCTGTTTAGCTAGCTAGCTAGTTAGCTAGCTAGATACTGCATTACTACCTATCTGCCTGTTTGTCCTAAAAGCGTTGACTTTATTTTCATTTTTGTTTCATATTTTCAAGTGTCTAAATGAGTTTATTTTTAACTGGCCTACTGAAGTTGATAATGGCATTTATTAACACAATATTTTAGTTTTTTTTTTTTTTTTTTAATTTGCAAATTTTAAGCTATTACATATACAGTGTACATTACATATTACATATACATGTTACAGTGTACCCTAAGCATGTTGTGACATTTCACTTCCCTTGATAAATAGAAAATATATATAATGTGTATTTGAAACAAGACCACACAATTGTATTTACAGTTGAAGTCAAAAGTTTACATACACCTTGCAAAATCTGCAAAATGTTATTTTACCAAAACAAGAAATGCATGTTTTTTATGTAGTACTGACCTGAATAAGATATTTAACATAAAAGATGTTTACATATAGTCCACAAGAGAAAATAATAGTTGAATTTATAGAAATAACCCCGTTCAAAAGTTTACATACACTTGATTCTTAGTACTGTGTTGTTATCGGTATGATCCACAGCTGTGTTTTTTTGTTTAGTGATAGTTGTTCATGAGTCCCTTGTTTGTCCTAACAAAGTTAAACTGCCAGGTGGTGCCACAAATTCTTGACAACTGAGGGACTCATATGCAAATATTACTAAAAGGTTCAAACGCTCACTGATGCTCCAGAAGGAAACGCAATGCATTAAGAGCCGGGGGGTGAAAACTTTTGAATTTGAAGATCAGGGTAAATTTAACTGATTTTCTCTTCTGGGAAACATGTAAGTATCTTCTGTAGCTTCTAAAGGGCAGTACTAAATGAAAAATAAGGCAAAATATGAAAAATGTACACATCTCCATTTTGTTCAAAAGTTTTCACCCCCGGCTCTTAATGCATTGTGTTTCCTTCTGGAGCATCAGTTAGTGTTTGAACCTACTGTAATAGTTGCATATGAGTCCCTCAGGTTGTCTTCAGTGTGAAAAGATGGATCTCAAAATCATAGGCATTGTTGGAAATGGTTTAAATACACAAAAATGCTGAAAAGCCAAAGAATTTGTGGGACCTGAAGGTTTTTTCTCCTTGTGGATCATTCAGATCATTTTTGACCTCAATTGTAAATAACTGCTTTTCTCTTCTTAATACAGTATCAAACTGTCCCTGTATCTTACTGAGGTAAATCTGACAAGCAATTCAAAGTTCAACCTGAGGAAACATACAGTATCTACAAGTTAGCAGGTAAACACTTCACAAAATAATGTTAAAATGAGTAAAACATTAAAACCCACAACATGGTTTCCACTGTTAAACAACTTACAGTTCAGGTCACTGATTTTTCCTGAGCTTTCCAACGTAAACACAGTGTCACACCAGAGATCATTCTCATCTGTTCTGTTAATTACATCAGTGACTTTAAACGTCTCGTACGGAGGAATCAGCACCTCGTCCTCATCAGGAAACTTAGAATAATGTGTCACCTCAGCACCTTCACAAGTGTAGATTTCGAAACAAAACACATTTCCGAAATCCTCTGCTACTGTACGATTAAGAGAAGAGGACGTAAATGAGCCGAAACGAACTTCTGTGTTCAGAACATCCTTATCAAATCTAACATGTGTACCACGATAAGTCGACTTACAACCTTTTTGGGTTTTCTTCAGAATCTGTATCGCCTCAGTTAACAAAAAGTGAAGTGAATACCATGGGAACGTCATGTTTTGGTATTTGTCTTTTTCACTACGAACTGCTTTATTGAACTCACTATATACGTCCTTGTCAGTGTACACGTAAATAGCGATTGAATGGTACTCTGTCAAGTCGTCTTCTGGTGGCGAAGCATTGTTTTTAGCTTCTTGCCAAGCCATTTGAAATTCAGCTGAGTTATTGAGCTCCTTCTCTAGGTATTCTGTCATCACCAGGTGTGCCATTTCCTTTGTACAGCCATCATACTGGTCATCAACAGAATTTAAGGCCATGTTGAATGGATAGATCGGTCCTTCAGCAGCAGCTCTATGGTCCTGTGGGAATCACATTATCAGTATTCATATCTGTAATATTCATACTAGAATACAAGCTTACCTGTTCTAAAGTAGCTGAAATGAAAAAAAGAGCTTCAATGATCATCAGCATCTTGATGCACTAGAAGATGTAGCGGAGATGCTGAAAAACAAGAAAAACAACAAGGGTTTCATAAATACTAAATCTAAGACTTCATTGGGATGTGCACAGAATTTGCACAATAAAATAAAACTTAATGCTGTTTTATACATCTATATAATAATATATATCATAAAACATATTTACAGGCAAAACCCTGCATCTGCCACTTTTGAGATTTTTTTTTAATCTGTTTTTTCTCTTTGTAGATTTCAATTACTCTTTATATCTCTTTCTCTTTAAAGGGTTTTTCATATATAATTTGCGTGATTTACAACATTTTATTCCTAAAAAAAAAGAACATTTTTTGATGGTATTTTCTGATTTGTAGAAAAAAAGATCCCTTCAGTAAAAATATTTTACACTAATAAGTCGACAAAATGAAACATTATTAATATTAATATAGCGTCCCATTTTTATATTTCAGAAAACCTATAAAACAAAAATGTTTGCAATTCTTAATGTAGTCAATCAACTATTTTTAACATAAAACTCTATTTTACTCTATTTCCTTAATCAAAGAATTTCTATACACTACCAGTCAAAAGTTTTTGAACAGTAAGGATTTTAATGTTTTTTAAAGAAGTCTCTTCTGCTCACCAAGCCTGCATTTATTCGATCCAAAGTACAGCAAAACAGTAAAATTGTGAAATATTTTTACTATTTAAAACAACTGTTTTCTATTTGAATATATTTTAAAATGTAATATATTCCTGTGATCAAAGCTATATTTTCAGCATCATTACTTCAGCATTCTGTGTCACATGATCCTTCAGAAATCATTCTGATATGCTGATTTGCTGTTCAAGAAACATTTTATTATTATTATCATCAGTATTTAAAACAGTTGAGTACATTTTCAGGAATCTTTGATTAATAGAAAGATCCAAAGATTGTCTGAAATAAAATATTTTGTGGAAGGAAATGATAGAAATTAATCATTTTATTTAGCAAGGATGCTTTAAATTGATCAAAAATGATGTTAAATACATTTACAATGCTACAAAAGATTATATTTCAGATCAATGCTGTTCTTCTGAACTTTCTATTCATCAAATAAGCCTGAAGAAAATTCTACTCCGCTGTTTTCAGCATCATCATCATCATAATAATAATACTCAAAAGTTTTTTCTGAAGGATCGTGTGACTGGAGTATTGATGCTAAAAATACAGCTTAATAAAATACATTTTAAAAATATATTAAAATAGAAAGCAGTTATTTCAAATAGTAAAAATATTTCATAATTTTCTGTACTTTGGATCAAATGAATGCAGGCTTGGTGAGCAGAAGACACTTCTTTAAAAAACATTACAAATATTACTGTTCAAAAACTTTTGACTGGTAGTGTATAATAATTTAATTTTTAGTATGTTCATGAAACTTCACCTTACACTTTAAACATTACACATCTAAAAACACCATAACAAATACTGGCAGAACTGCAAATAGTCATAAAACACCCTCACCACAAAACAGAAATAACAGAGTTATTAGAACTTTTCCCTTATAAGTGATGAAATTTACTGAAATTCCACTTACTGTACGTTTGCAATAACTTGTTCCTCAGACTTTTCACTCTTCTTCTCAAGGTTCAAGAAGACCCTCTGAATGAACTCAAACATTTATTTTATCTTTTTTCAAAGAGAACAATGAATGCATTTGTAAAGTCTCCCACGTTTTCCATCACAACCTCCTCTTCCAGAACAATGAAAACATTGATAATATTGCAAAGCAATGTCAAGAATTTCCATTGTCATTTTACTTGACACTCTCAAGCCTGTACCCTGTGAAAACCATAAAATAACAGTATTAATACTTAGTCTATAGAATGAATAATATTCTCATTGCCCATGTTCTAACTATTTGGTAATTAAGTCCCATTTTTTAATAATCTCTTTTAATTCTGTAAAGATGGTTTTCTCTAAATGGTTTCAGGTTTTAATATTCGAAATATAATATCAAGCAAAATTTGCTAGCATTTCCAAGTAACTTGTAAATAGTTTTGCCCCCTTTCTTATAATAAAAATAATATACTGTGCAAGTCTTAGTATTGTTTAGTTGGTGCAGTCTGTGTTTTAGCACAAAATCAAACTACAATATCCAATGTGTAGATAATATGCCAACATATTGAGATGAACTTCATCTTGAGCTGCTTAATAGTTGGAATACAGCTTTTGTAAAACATAAATAGATAGAATAACAGCAGCTCTACAATGTAATGTGAGTGATGCAAGCCAAATTAAGATTTGTTAATCAATTTTGGGATCTAAATCTATTGTCATTGCATCTGTTACAGCTTGAAATCATCCTTATGTTTGTTTTTTTTATTCTGAACACAAAAATGATTAACTGAATATGAGTTGGTGTCACATCTGACCAGCAGGTGGCATCATCGTCCAATGAGAAAGTGTAAATTCAGACCCATGAACAAACGGCAGCAAGTGACAGAAGTGCAGCTAATTTATGTAGTTGTATTTTTATTTCCAGAGTCTGATACTGGCAGTTTGCAACAACAGAACATTTTTTTCATCAAAATAAGAATGAAACAGCTTTGTGATAAGCAAGATTTTTAAATGACCAACTTAAGTTCAAATCCAACAATTTTTAAACATTCTTAATTTCAATGTGAATTTGTAAAAATGGAACTAATCTTAGTTTATTTGTGTTTGGACTTCATCAGTTCCAATCAGACCAAATGCAAAAATAAGTAAACAGACATTTAGAGACAATATAAAAGCGAACATTTGGTCAAATTTGGTCTCAACGCGCTAAAGCATAATGGAGATATAGCCTCACGTCCATTTTCGCATACTCTTCATCAGATTAATTTGCATGTTATTTGGGAATGGTTTGACTAATCATCTTGAATTCTATACCTGTTTGCCAGCATGGTCTGAAGATGATCTGAGCCAATTTTGGTATTAAATTAAATATACCTAACAGCCTCACATCATGGTTATTATAACACACACCAAATTTGGTCTCAATGTACTAAAGCATAACGGAGATATAACCTCACGTCCATTTTTACGTGCTCTTCATCAAATTCGTTTGCATGTTATTTGGGAATGGTTTGACTAATCAGCTTGAATTCTATAACTTTTTGCCAGAACGGTCTGAAGATGATCTGAGCAAATTTTGGTAAAAATCAGACAAACCGTTCAGGACAAGTTCCAAAAAGTATGTTTTTCGTATAATTTAACTTTTTTGGCATAACTTTTTGAACAGTTCAAAAGGTATTAGCATAAACACGGGTGCAAATTTGAGCTGTTGGTGGTGCTAGAGAGTTTGAGTTAGAGACTCCAATCTTGCTATGGTTATATATATATATTTATATTGTATGTACTTTTTGTTTATTAAAATGAAAGGATTTGCATGTAGAACTCAATAAATAAGCTTTTTGTGTAAAACCAATTAGTTCAGAGTGGATTCTGACTAATTGTACAGTAAACACCTCTTATTTGCCATTGCTTTCAACAGCAGTGCCTGCTATTGGCTACAATACTTCACACTTTAAAAGCACTTAGTAAAAACAAACTTTCCAAAATGGAAATTTTGGATTCATTATAATGCATTATATGTTCACAAATAGTTCTGTATTATTAGCTTTATTATTAATTTTCAAACCAATTTCATAAAGACATGATAAAACAACTATAGAGACAACAACGATTAGCATTCTTAACGTTTTGCATTGAGTTGAATTTGACAAGAATGCTAAGGGGTTAAAAGGAAATAATTAAATAAAAGATCAATACATAAAGAATATCTCATTAAATAAAAATCACATGACATTCAGAAAGCCAAACTCATAAAACCACCACCCCCTCAGCAAACATTACAAAATTTAAAAAAAAAATCTGTTATCATCAACACGTGTTCATGTGTTCATAGAGTTGCGAAAATAATTTTAAATTGCTTGTATATTTTTATGGGGCTTGATGGGAAGAGTACATTCAAATTAAGTGTTTAAATTAATTGTTATTTTTCTTTATTTGCCAGGTCAGCATATCTCATACAAGACTAATCTATCACTGTATTTAAGTAATAATAATTCAACATCAGACCAACTGCAAAAATAAGTAAACAGACATTTGGGGACAATTATAAGCAAAATTGTTGAAAAATCATAAACACAGCCACCAGTCGTATGATTTAACGCTCCGGTCCTGGAGAGCCGCAGCCCTGCAGAGTTCAGCTCCAACCCTAATAAAAACTCACCTGCCTGTTGCTTTCTAGTAACCCTTCAGACCTTGATTAGCTTGTTCAGGTGTGTTTTATTTGGGTTGAAACAAAACTCTGCAGGGCTGTGGCTCTGCAGGACTGATATTCACCACCCCTGATTTAATGGTTTAGCACTTTTTGCAAATAGGTGGCTGTGGCGGGACGAGCAAACAACCGACACAGTGGGCGTGACGTCAGGCCTCGGAGAGGCTTTTATTAAACATAAAATAACCAAAAGTGTCCAAAAAGGGGGAAAATGGTGTCCTCGTCGTGCTGGGGGTTTCGTGAAGGAGGGTGCAATATTCGGATAGGAAGGGAAGGGACCCCTCCTTCATCTAGCGCTTCATCCACCTTGGCTGAGGGCACGCCCACTAGATGGGGTGACGATGATAAGCAGGGGGAGGCAGCTGACGCATCACAGTGGTGCTATTACAAAATTGATGTGCTGAGGTCAGTGTGAGTTGACAATGACAATGTCAAAGCTTTGCAGAGATGCAGAAAACAAAATAACAGACAAGAAGTTCAGCCAGTTGATACTGTAAACCACCAACAGCTTGAGCTTCCTTAGGCATGCAGATTCACTCTAAGCTCTTATTTATATTGTTTGTACTCTTTGTTTATTAAAATGAAAGCATTTGCATGTAGAACTCAATAAATACGCTTTTTGTGTAAAAACAATTTGTTCAGAGTGAATTCTGACTAATTGTACAGTAAACACCTCGTATTTGCCATTGCTGGCTACAATACTTAACAATTTAAAAGCACGTAGTAAAAACAAACTTTCCAGAATAGAAATTTTGGATTCATTATAATGAATTTCGAAAGAAAGGTGAAAGGTGATTATTTTCAAATAGGTTTCCTAACAAAATGACCCTCATGTCTGCCACTGGTCATCAAACATTGAATCCCACTTCAAACTTATGCTGTTAGCTCAGCATATAAAAGCATTATATGTTCGCAAATAGTTCTGCATTATTATTTATTTTTAGCTTTATTATTAATTTTCAAACCAACTTGATAAAGACATGATAAAATAACTATAGAGACAACAACGATGAACCCTTTTAGCATTCTTAACGTTTTGCATTGAGTTGAATTTGACAAGAATGCTAAGGGGTTAAAAGGAAATAATTAAATAAAAGATAAATACATAAAGAATATCCCATTAAATAAACTCACATGACATTCAGGAAGCCAAACTCATAAAACCACCACCCTCTCAGCAAACATCAGAAAAGTTTATTGTTGTGTTCATAGAGATGGGAAAAGAATTTTAAGTTGCTAGTATATTATTTATGTGGCTTGATGGGAAGAGTACAAATAAAGTATACAAATATCTCCAGGACTGACGTTCACCACCCCTGATTTAATGGTTTAGCACTTTTTGCAAATAGGTGTCTGTGGCGGGACGAGCAACCAACCGACACAGTGGGCGTGACGTCAGGCCTTGGAGAGGCTTTTATTAAACATAAAATAACCAAAAGTGTCCAAAAAGGGGGAAAATGGTGTCCTCGTTGTGCTGGGGGTTCCATGAAGGAGGGGCAGTGTTCGGATAGGAAGGGAAGGGACCCCTCCGAGTTCCATGGCTTCATCTAATGGCTTCATCCACCTTGGCCCACGGCACTTCCTGGGGATTAAACAGCCCGGCATCTGTCCCGCAGCCATCTCACGAGTGCGGATCACGTCTGGACCGCGGGTCTGGCAGCTCGTCCCCTCAACGGTCCCTTCCTGGACCCACAAGGACACCAGTGTGCATGCACGGGGAAGAGACCGGTCTCCCGAGGAGAGGCGCACTCGGCATTTCAACAGTGGCGGTGATGAGGCCTAATTCACGCCAGACCTGGCTGTTTCGGCGCCCCTCTACTCCCGCACGCCCACTCCCGTTGGGAGCTTGGTGAAGGGTGGGATATACTAGACGGGGTGACGATGATAAGCAGGGGGGAGGCAGCTGACTCTATTAGAGCGCAGTGGCTCTATTACAAAATTGATGTGCTGAAGTCAGTGTGAGTTGACAATGATGACACACATGTCAAAGCTTTGCAGAGATGCAGAGAACAAAATAACAGACAAGACGTTCAGCCAGTTGTAGCATAATTGGTATCAATGTTTTCGGCATGGGCCTAGAACTCAATAGAAACCAGTTTCATGACAGTAGGCAACACTAATCAAATATTAGCATTTTCTGAAATTTCATTATAGTTTTTGAGTACCTTCAGAGCATGGTGCCAATGACACACCAATGCATTAAAATATGGAATTTTACAACAATATTTAAATTTGCTGGTGCCAAAAATAGTCGACATTAAAAAATGGATATTGTTAAACTCAATATGTCACACAGATTTTAATGAGACGAATCTTGTGATTTTTGGCCAAACCGTTCTGAAGTTCTAAAGCAAAAATAATTTTTTTAAATATCTCCCGACAACTAGGTGGCATTGTACCAAAACTCTGCAGATATCCTCACATCATGGTTATTATAACACACACCAAATTTGGTCTGAATACACTAAAGCATAGCAGAGATATAGCCTCACATCAGATTCATTTACATGTTATTTGGGAATGGTTTGACTAATCAGCTTGAATTCCATAACTTTTTGCCAGCATGGTCTGAAAATGATCTGAGCCAATTTTGGTAAAAATCAGACAAACCGTCTAGGACAAGTTCCAAAAAGTTTTTTCAAATAATTCTAATTTGTGAAAAAATCATGAGTATTTTTTTTCAGCATAAGCAAAGGAATTGGGGAAAAAATATTTTGTTTCTAGCCCTTACAGGGTAAAAGTTATTAGCATAAGCTTTGAGCTGTTGAAGGAACTAGAGGGATTGAATTATAGACTCCAAACTTGCTATGGTTAATATTTAAACTTTTCTCTATCTGTGTGCAAAATTTCGTAACTTTTTCCCGCAGAGCAGATTCTGCCTAATCCTACAGTTAACACCGATGCCTGCAATTGGCTACAATACTTAACACTTTAAAAGCGCATAGTAAAAACAAACTTTTCAAAATAGAAATTCTGGATTCATAATGACGAATTTTGAAGAAAGGTGAAAAGTTTGCACCCCTGATTATTTTCAAATAGGTTTTCCAACAAAATGACACTCACGTCTGCCACTGGTCGTCAAACATCGAATCCTACTGCAAACTCATGCCATTAGCTGAGCATATAAAAGCATTACATGTTCACAAATAGTTTTGTATTATTATTTAGTTTTAGCTTTATTATTAATTTTCAAACCAATTTCATAAAAACTAAATAACTATAGAGACAACAAAGATTAACCTCTTAGCATTCGTAACGTTTTGCATTGGTTGAAAAATAATAATTTAATAAAAGATAAATATATAAAGAATATTCCATTAAATAAAAATCACATGACATTCAGAAGGCCAAACTCATAAAACCACCTTCCCCTCAACAGACATTACAAAATAACTACTGATAAAAAAAATCATCTGTTACCATCAACATTAATAAATAATGATTGGTGTGTTCATTCCACAATCTGATAACAGTGTTGATATCTGTATTATTCTGAATCCACCCTTAAGTGAACCTCATGCTGACTCATACTGTATGTTATAATCCTGATCTACAGTAAACGCTAAATGACGATATACAGTAAGGTATATCGATTTCACAACTATTTACAATTTCTTTAGACATTAATTATGTGTGTAAAAAATTGTGAACAAGCAATTTAATGGTATACCAATAAAACCAGCCCTGAACAGACTCAATGCTTAGCTATTTTTCATATTTTTCAACAGACTGGCTGTTACACATTATAAAAGTACTTTGGTATTATCATCTGGCTTGTACCATTTGACCTGATTACCTTTATTTTACCATGAAACTGCAACTTTTTTATGATACCAATTACAAGATTGCATTAAAGAGTGACTCATTCACTAATTCTGGGCATTTCACATGATTCAGCAATGATTTTTACACTACAGTGGAAAGTGAATCAGTTAGATAATATTTCACTGGATAATGTTCCAGGATGCATACGTGACTGATCCAGCCCTCACTTATCAATTCCACATAATCATAATCATAATCACATTAAATGTTTTATTCTAAGTAAATACACCTCCTTTATTACAGCATCAGGAATTTTTCAGCGTTTCACCTTTAACATTACATTATTACCAGTCTGAATAGCAATTAACCATTTACTCAAAAGTCTACACCTAAAATCAATGCTTGAATAGATTATTGTAATATGTCTTGCTATTAAATGGTTTTAACTGTTTAAAACTAAACTTCCTAGCAAACATTTTTATGAATGTATATATATGTATTATATACATGTTATGTTTTTATGGCCAAACTTGTGTGTATATGCACAAGTTCGGGTTCAGTAAGATTTTTATAGCTTTATCACATTTTATTTATTTTGATTTCATTCAGCTGATCAAAAGTGATAGTAAAGGCATTTATAATGTTGTCATCAAAAATGTGTCATAGTGTTCACAAAAAAACATTAAACAACACAACTGATGTCAACTGTTTCTTGAGCAGCAAATCATATTAGAATGATTTCTGAAGAATCATGTGACACTGAAGATTAGAGTAATGATGCTGAAAATTTAAATTTTAAAATAATAACATTTCCAAATATTACTTTTTTATACTGTATTTAAATAAATGCAGACTTATTGGTGTCAGAAAAAACACCAGGACTTAACAGGATGGTGAATATAGATGATGTTTATTAACAGAAAAGTGCAAACAGAATAATCAAAGCTGTTCAGACGAGCAACAGCGTGATGATGACACTGAGCAACACAGGTAAACAGCACAAACACACACGCATTTTTTAAGTCGCTAAGGGTTTGGTAATATATCTTAAATCTCTTTCTTACTGGAATCTGGGACAAGGTTCAGGGAAGCAGGAGTGGAGAGTTTGGAGAACAGGAGAGGAGACGTGAAGAATTAAAGGAGAAGTTCACTTCCAGAACAAAAATGTACAGATAGTGTACTCAACCTCTTGTCATCCAAGATGTTTGTGTCTTTCTTTCTTCAGTCATAAAGAAATTATGTTTTTTGAAGAAAACATTTCAGGATTTTTCTCCATATAACTTCCAAAATGCAGTTTAAATGTGGTTTCAAACGATCCCAAATAACAATCCCAGCCGAGGAAGAAGGGTCTTATCTAGTGAAACGTTCGGTTGTTTTCATTAAAAAAATACAATTTAGATACTTTTTAATCCAAACGCTCGTCTTGTTTTGCTCTGCCTGAACTTTGTGTATTCTGGTTCAAGACAGGGTATGTCGAAAAACTCCAATCGTATTTTCTCCCTTAACTTTACAAATATTTTCTAAATCATCGTACATCGCTGCAGCAGTACCGACTCAGTCTTTGCAATCTGAACATGCAAAGAAGATCAAACACCCTCAACAAAAGAGGTAAAACAGTGATGTAGGATGATTTTGAAGTTGAGGGAGAAAATGGGATGGAATTTTTTCGACATACCCGGAAAAAACAAGAGTTCAGGCAGAGTAAGACAAGACAAGCATTTGACATGAATAAGTATATAAATTGTATTATTTTTATGAAAGTAACTGAAGGTCCTGAGGGCTGGAGACCCCAGCGTCCAGGCGATCGCCCTCTGCTGTGGGAAACTGGTCGGTCTGGATCAAGGGTCTCCAAACTCTGGTCCTGGAGGGCCAGTGTCCTGCAGAGTTTAGCTCCAACCCTAATAAAACACACCTTAACCAGCTAATCAAGGACTAGGCAACTTCCAGGCAAGTGTGTTGAGGCAAACTCTGCAGGACACCAGCCCTCTAGGAACAAGTTTGGACACCCCTGGTCTGGATGGTTCTTGTGGAGAGAAGTAAGTAGAGCATGATCGAGTTTGTCATTTCTAGGGACCCAGGAGCATTCTTCAGGACCATAATCATCCCAATCCACCAGGTACTCAAGGCAACCACCATGGTATTGGGAGTCCAGAATATCACGAAATGTGAAGGAAGCTCCCTCTTCCATGACTGGTGGCAGGGAGGGCTTGTCCATGGTTCCAGGCTCTGTGGAGAAAGAGGAATCAGGTGAGTGATATGGGCTGAGGTGAGAAACATAGAAAACGGGGTGTATTCTGTAATGAAATGGGAGTTTGAGTTCATAGGTTACCAGGTTTACCATCTGAACGATCTCAATGGGGCCAATAAACCTGGGACTTTGAATTTTTTACTGAGCAGGTGCAACTGGATGTCCCTTTGTGGAGAGTCATACCTTCTGTCCAGGTTGGTATTCAGGAGCTTGGGTCCGCTGAACATTGGCAAGTCTCTTCTAGGAGGGTACTGCTCCCTGTAGGTGATGGGCTTGCTCTCTTGGAAACTGTAATCCACAAATGGCACTCTGGATGGTTCCCTAGACCATGGGAACAGTGGTACCCACTGAAATAGAGTTATGCCAGTACTTTACTGATGGAGGGAGTTTTAGGTGCACCCGACTCACACAAGAAACTGGCTCCAAGAGTTCTGACAAATGTGACAGAAAGTTTGAATGAAATGCCCAAGTTTTTGGATCTTCTTTTCCATCTGCCGATTAGATTGTGGGTGATAGCCCAATGACAGACTGACAGTCACATCTAGGAGCTTGAAGAAGGCCTTCCATAGCCTGGAAATAAACTGTGGACCTCATTATGAGTCAACATCTTCTGGGATACCATATTGATGGAAGTCATGGTTGAACAGAAGTTCGCTGGCCATGCTGGGCCAAGGGAAGCAATCTTGTATCAGCTAGTGGATTTGATGGGTGACCAGTGCCCACTTAAGTATGTACAGAGTGGATGAGATTATGGCGATTTGCTCTGGGTATGTACGGGTGATCAGGTGGACACCCAAGCAGAGGGTTCTTGGAGGCATTGGCTTGAGTTTCTTCCAAAGTCCACTGAATTTGGTTGACAGTGAGCTGAGGGTAGGTTAAGGATAGGTTGTGGTTGTTTTGGAGAATCAGCAGGAGCATACAGTCAGGACAATGCATCTGCCTTGCAGTTCTTGGTACTTGAATGATATTAGATATGGAAGTCAATAGGGGTGAAGAATAAGGTCCACAGTGCTTGACACAGACGTAAGCTATTAGTATCACGAAGGTACTAAAGATTTTAGTGATTAGTTAACACAGTGAATGGGTGGTAAGCTCCTTTAAGCCAATGCCTCCATTCCTCAAGAATGAGTTTTATGAGGAGTAAGGAGTTTGTGGTTGTGATTTCTCTGCACTGGGGAAAGTTTTTGGGAGTAGAAGACACATGGATGGAGTCATGGAAGCATCCCATACTGCTGTGAAAGCACTGCTTCTACCCTGGTAGTGGATGAATCAGCTTCTACAATGAAGGTTTTTTTGGAATCAGGAAGTATAGTAGTGGTGCACAGATGAAGACTTGCTTCAGGTGTTGAAAGGCCTCAGAGGTCTCTGGGGACCAGAGACTTGCGCCTTCCATGGGGATAGAAGTGAGTAGATGGGGTAATGCTGCTGAAATTGTTGATGAAACGGTGGTAAAAATTTGGAAGCATTGGAGTTCTTTTATAAGTAGTAGGTATTGGCCAGTTATGGATGTCGTATGCCAGAGTACCTCAAATCTTGTCCAGGAGGGACAATGCAGTGTAGAGTTTAACTCCAACGTTGATCAAACTCGCCTACCTGTGATTTTTTAATGAGCCTCAAGCCCTTGATTATCATGCTCATGTGTGTTTGATTAGGTTTAGAGCTAAACTCTGCAGGAAAGTGGATTTTGTGGGCCAGATTTGAGGATCTCTGCTGTACACCTTCCCCTCATCCATGATGTTACAGCCTAGGAATTGAAAAGTGGATTGACAGAACACACATTTCTTCGTCTTCATGAACAGGTTGAATTCTCTGAGCTTCTTGAAGACCTCCGTAACATGGTGACAATGTTCAGCCAAGCTCCAGGAGTACGCCAGGATGTCATTGATGTAAACCAACACAAACCAGTTTAGGAACTTCCAGAGCACATCATGCATGAAGTCCTGGAACACGGAGGGGGCACTGACAAGGCCATATAGCATGACGCAATATTCGAAATGCCCGGTAGGAGTCATAAAAGATGTCTTCCATTCATCCCCCTTGTGTATCCGGATGAGGTTTCAACCACTATGGAGGTCCAGTTTAGTGAAGACAGTGGCACCACGGAGTTGTTCCAGAGCAGCAGGGATAAGAGGAAGGGATATCAGAATTTGTCTGTAATCTTGTTGATGGCTCTGTAATCAATACAGGTCCACATGCCTCTGTCCTTCTTGGCCATGAACAAAGAAATGGAAGCAGCAGGGGAGATAGGTGGATGAATATAACCTTATTGGAGGGAATTTTGCTCTGAAATTGAAGACTGATACACATTTTCATTTTGGCACTGGTTCATCTGGAATGAGATGGATGGCACAGTCCCATAGCCTGTGTGGTGGTAACTGGTAACCAGCGGTGGAATTCTTCAGAACCAGCAGGTGGATTTGTTCCTGATGCAGTAAGCCCATATGTAGCAGAATAGGACCAATTTGATGCTTAACATTAATGCAATTTAGAGGTTTGGCGGTTATGGATTGGATTTGAGAGGCATGAATAGAGTTCATGTAACGAAGATTAATTGACACATTGATAATAAGAGGAGTGGAATTTTCACAAACATTCTTTACATAACTCACCAAAGGTTGAATGGGGCACACTGTGATTACATGCCCAGAAGCCCCACAATACAGACATAAACCCTGGGTCACTCAAAAGAAGACGTGGAATCGACTTGAATGGGTTCTGAAGGCCTGGCACACTCTGGTTGGCGAGTGGAGGATGTAGGCTGCCTCTGGGTAGATTCCAAACACCCCTGCATACGATGGGATACTTTGATTGCCAGTTGAATGAATATTTCCATTTCATAAGGAGTGATCCGTTAGCATCTCTTGCACGTGCCGGAGACACAAAACGATGGTGATCTATTGCAGTCTCTCTGGACGAAAGACTCAGAACCGGTTGTTTCTGTTACTGTCTCTCTGGACGGGAGACTCAGAACTTTGTTGCTCTGTTAGTGTCCCTTCCTTCACAGAACAAGGAGTGTCTTTTAGAAGGGTACCTTTATCCCCTTCCGATGAGGAGGAGATTGCAATTGGCGCTTCTCCATTTCTGTGCTGTGATTGGCTGGTTCCATCAGAGTGGGGGGACACGTGGTTGTGCACCCTTCTTTTCTCCTGTGGAATTTATTTGCATAGTCCAAACACAAAGTTAGAAAAGTGTCACTAAAGTTTTACCGGGGCTTTTCTCACTTTCCAAACCTTAACCAGAATACATTAGGCAATGTTACAAACACATTAAGTCCAAACATGATGGGAAAAGGTTGAACTCAGTAATGTGTGCATGCATTCATTTATCCATTAACAGCTTGTTAACAGTTTGTGTAAGATGTTGCACTACACGTTCCTGTCACCAAGAATACTTATTTCTCTGAATAAGTATAAGATGTGTGTGTTGTAGTGTGCATCAGTTTTAAGGTTTGAAAACATAATTATGAATGTATTTGGATGGATCTCCATGATCTCTTTTTGTTTGACCCACTGCTGCTGCATTTGGAGGTCCAAATATAAGGCATAAACAGTATAAACAGTGATATATTTATCAACAGAGAAGTGCAAATAGGATAATCAAACGTGTTCAGAGCAGCAACAGTGTGATGATGTTGACAGTGACCAACACAGGGAAAAAGCACACACACCTCTTAAGTCGCTGAGGGTTTGGTAATGTATCTTAAACCTCTTTTTACAGAAGTCTGAGACAAGGATCAGGGAAACAGGAGTGGAGCGCTTGGAGCACAGGAGAGGAGATGTGGAGAATTAGTGTGGAGGTAAGTTCTTTAGGTAAGTAGCACATCCAACGTTTAGGAGAGTCCTAGTCATAGACCAGACAAGGAAAGTGTGTGTGTAGCAGATGTAAATAGTACATGGCGATTGATGCCACCCTGGCTGATGTTACAGTCTAGGAATTGAATAGTGCATGGAGAGAACACACATTTCTTCGTCTTTTGAATTCTCTAAGCTTCTTGAGGATCTCTGTAATGTGGTGACAATGTTCAGCCAAGCTCCAGGAGTACACCAGGATGTCATTGATGTATATGAACACAAACCAGTTGTGCATGAAGTCCTGGAGCACAGAGGGGGCATTGACAACGCCATATGGCATGATGCAATATTCGAAATGCCCAGGAGATGTCATAAAAGATGTCTTCCATTCATCCTCCTTGAGTATCCGGATGAGGTTTCACGCACTACAGAGGTCCAGTTTAGTGAAGACAGTGGCAAGTGGCACCAGAGTTGTTCCAGAGCAGCAGGGACCAGAGGCTTGGCAGTTATGGATTGAATTTGATAGTAGAGTTCACTGGGGATAAAATTCCTGGCCTCTGTCAAATATGGGTGGTGACTGTAATAGAGGCATGAATAGAGTTCATGTAAAGAGAGGACTAAATGACACACTGGTAGTAAGAGGAGTGGAATTTTCACAAAAATTCTTTATATAACTCACCAAAGGTTGAATGGGGCACACTGTGATTACATGCCCAGAAGCCCTACAATACAGACATAAACCCTGGGTCACCCAAAAGAAGATGTGTGGAATCGACTTGAATGGGTTCTGAAGGCCTGGCACACTCTGGTTGGCAAGTGGAGAATGTAGGCTGCCCCTGGGTAGATTCCAAGCACCCCTGCATACGATGGAAGACTCTGATTCCCAGTTGGATGAATATCTTTATTTCAATGGTATCATGATATTTAGCGAGATGCAGCCGGATTTGTGAGGATAATCCTTGATGAAAGGTTGTGAGGAGTGATCGTTCATTCTACTCACTAGCTACTGTCAAATTGCAAAACTTTAGGGCATAATCGATTATGGACATTTTCCTCTAGCGTAGATGATAGATTTGATCGCTAATAGAAAAATTGCCAAGGTGTCTGCCAAAAACCTTATGGAAATGGGCTACAAAGTGGTGAAAGGGATTGTCTGTTTTTGATTGTTGGTCCAGACTGTTTCTAAATCATCTCAGCCCGCTGTGGTGCTGGGTTGGCCATGGAACTTGTTATGTAAGTTGGTGGAGAAGGTGAGACCAATGCTGCGACAGGTGCGGTGGTGCTGGGTTGGTTGAAAGCATGGTGTAATGCAGGGGTGGGGAACCTTAATCCTGGAGAGCCAGTGTCCCTGCAGAGTTTAGCTCCAACCCTGAAAAAAAAAAAAAAAAACCTGTATCCTGAAGACCTTGATTAGCTTTTTCAGGTGTGTTTGATTTGGGTTGGAGCTAAACTCTGAATGAACCATAGTCAATCTAATATAAGACCAGCAGTGGAATTCTTCAGAACTAGCAGGTGGATTTGTTCCTGATTCAGTAAGCTCATACGTAGCAGAATAGGACAAACTTGATGCTTAACATTAATGCAGTTTAGAGGCTTGGTGGCTATGGATTGGATTTGATTGGATTTGACCAGTTCACTGGGGATGAAATTTCTGGCCTCTGTCAATAAGGGCGGTGACTGTAATAGAGGCATGAACAAAGTTCATATAACCAGAGGATAAATTGACATATTGGTAGTAAGAGGAGTGGAATTTTTCAAAAACGTTCTTTACATAACTCACCAAAGGTTGATGAGGCACACTGTGATTACATGCCCAGAGGCCCCACAATACAGACATAAACCCTGGGTCACCCAAAGGAAGACATGTGGAATTGACTTGAATGGGTTCTGAAGGGCTGGCACACTGGAGTGGAGGATGTAGGCTGGAGTGGGGGATGTCTGACTCTGATTGCCTGTTGGATGAATATCTCCATTTCGACGGTATCATGGTATTTAGCGAGATTCAGCCGGATTTGTGAGGATAATCCTTAATGAAAGGTTGTGAAGAGTGATCGCTCAATCTAGCCACTAGCTGCTGCCAAGGTGTGAAACTTTAGGGCATAATCGAATATGAACATTTTCCTCTAGCATAGATGATAGATTTGATTGTTAATAGAAAAATCGCCAAGGGGTCTGCCAAGAATCTTATGGAAATGGGCTAGAAAGTGGTGAAAGGGATTGTCTGTTTTTGATTGTTGGTCCAGACTGTTTCTAAATCATCTCAGCCTACTGTGGTGCTGGGTTGGCCATGGAACTTGTTATGTAAGTTGACGGAGAAGGAGAGACCAATGCTGCGACAGGTGCGGTGGTGCTGGGTTGCTTGAAAGCATTGTGTAATGCAGGGGTGGGGAACCTTGATCCTGGAGAGCCAGTGTCCCTGCAGAGTTTAGCTCCAACCCTGAAAAAAACACTAGACATCCTATATCCTGAAGACATTGATTAGCTTGTTCAGGTGTGTTTGACTTGGGTTGGAGCTAAACTCTGCAGGGACACCAGCTCTCAAGGATCAACATTCCCAACTGATGCCACCCTGNATGCAGGGGTGGGGAACCTTGATCCTGGAGAGCCAGTGTCCCTGCAGAGTTTAGCTCCAACCCTGAAAAAAACACTAGACATCCTATATCCTGAAGACCTTGATTAGCTTGTTCAGGTGTGTTTGACTTGGGTTGGAGCTAAACTCTGCAGGGACACCAGCTCTCAAGGATCAACATTCCCAACTGATGCCACCCTGGCTGATGTTACAGTCTAGAAACTGAATAGTGGATGGACAGAACACACATTTCTTTATATTTTGAATTCTCTGAGCTTCTTGAGGACCTCCGTAATATGGTGACAATGTTCAGCCAAGGTCCAGGAGTACACCAGAATGTCATTGATGTATACCAACATAAACCAGTTCAGGAACTCCTGGAGCACCTTGTGCATGAAGTCCTGGAACACGGAGGGGGCATTGACAAGGCCATATGGCATGACGCAAAATTCAAAATGCCCAGTAGGTGTCATAAAAGATGTCTCCCATTCATCCCCTTTGCGTATCCGGATGAGGCTTCACGCACTAAGGAGGTCCAGTTTAGTCAAGACAGTGGCACCACAGAGTTGTTCCAGAGCAGCAGGGACGAGAGGAACGGCATATCAGAATTTGTCAGTAGTCTTTTTGACGGCTCTGTAATCAATACAGGTCTACATGTGTCTGTCCTTCTTGGCCATGCGTCTGTCCTTCTTGGCCATGAAGAAAGAAATGGAAGCAGCAGGGGAGATTGATGGATGAATATAATCTTGTTGGAGGGAGTTTTGCTCTGGAATTGAAAATTAATACACCTTTTCATTTTAGCACTGGTTCATCTGGGATGAGATGGATGGCACAGTCCCATAGCCTGTGTGGTGGTAACTGGGAAGCTTTCTTCCCAGGGGCAGAATACATCACTAACCGGGTGTAACTCTCTGGATTATCCACAGACAGTTTTTCAATGGGCCTCTTGATGGTAGTTGTATATAAAGGAACCGGCGGAGTGGGAATTCGTAGGCTTAAAGGAAAACTTGGAAAACATTATAGGAAACAGAAGTTGCCCCACTTCAGGACCTCCCCACTTGTCCAGGAAAGCATGGGGTGGTGTTGAATGAACCATAGTCACTCTAATATAAGACCAGCAGTGGAATTCCCCAGAACCAGCAGGTAGATTTGTTCCTGATACAATAAACCCATATGTAGCAGAATAGGACCAACTTGATGCTTAACATTAATGCAGTTTAGAGGCTTGGTGGTTATGGATTGGATTTAGTTGGATTTGATGATTTCACTGGGGATGAAATTTCTGGCCTCTGTCAATAAGGGCGGTGACTATAATAGAGGCATGAATAGAGTTCATATAACCAGAGGATTAATTGACACATTGGTAGTAAGAGGAGTGGAATTTTCAAAAACATTTTTTACATAACTCACCAAAGCTTGATGGGGCACACTGTGATTACATGCCCAAAAGCCCCATAATACAGACATAAACCCTGGGTCACCCAAAGGAAGACATGTGGAATTGACTTGAATGGGTTCTGAGGGCCTGGCACACTGGTTGGCGAGTAGAGAATGTAGGCTACCCCTGGGTAGATTCCAAACACCCCTGCATACGATGCGAGACTCTGATTGTCTGTTGGATGAATATCTCCATTTCGATGGTATCAAGGTATTTAGCGAGATTCAGACGGATTTGTGAGGATAATCCTTGATGAAAGGTTGTGAAGAGTGATCGCTCAATCTAGCCACTAGCTGCTGCCAAGGTGTGAAACTTTAGGGCATAATCGAATATGGACATTTTCCTCTAGCATAGATGATAGATTTGATTGTTAATAGAAAAATCGCCAAGGGGTCTGCCAAGAATCTTATGGAAATGGGCTAGAAAGTGGTGA
>JAHKKF010515309.1:0-14673 GCA_019740295.1 Labeo calbasu
ACCTTTTTGTTTGTAAACAGCGTTTGACTTACTTGCACTTTCTTAGTCTTTGCGTGTTCGCTTTGTAAACACTGGGTCTGTAGTTCCGCCTACGTCCAAGTGACCTTCCGACATGATTCAATAGTACGTGAACGCACATCCCAGAGGCTGTGCTACACAAGCTTTTGTGCTTAAAAAGTATACACATTTTTATTTTCCGAAAAAAAATGAACGATCGTTTCGCTAGATAAGACCCTTCTTCCTCGGCTGGGATCATTTAAAGCCCTTTGAAGCTGCATTTAAACTGCATTTTGAAAGTTTAAAATCGGGGCACCAATCAAGTCCATTACATGAAGAAAAATCCTGAAATGCTTTCCTCAAAAAACATAATTTCTTCACGACTGAAGACAGAAAGCCATGAACATCTTGGATGACAAGGGGGTGAGTAAATTATCCGTGAATTGTTGTTCTGGAAGTGGAGTTCTCCTTTAAGAGTCAAGTGTATGTATGTATGTCATTTTTATAAATTCACCTATTATTTTCTCTTGTACACTATTTGTAAACATCTTTTAGGTGAAACATCTTAGGTCAGGTCAGTACTAAATAAAAAATAACATGCATTTTGTATGATTCCTCTTATTTTGGTAAAATAATTAACATTTAGCAGATTCTGCAAGGTGTACGTAAACTTTTGACCTCAACTGTACATACAGCTTATAATAGTTCAACCTGCATTTGGGAATGCAATGTGTGAAGGTTCACTTTATTTACGTTAACATTTGCATATTTTCATTATTTCTGAGGACAGAAATTTATAGCATTTTACCAATATTCTGTTAGCTTGAAGATTTAAAAGCTTGAGCGATAGTAGTATTTTGTAGACAAAATGTATTATTTTTGTATGGTAATAATCCACAAGTAATCCACATGACTCCAGTTCATCAATTAACGTCTTGTGAAGCTAAAAGCTATGTTTTTAACAAAACAAATCCATAACTAATATCAACTTTGAACTGTTGCTTCTGGCCAAGTTCATAATCCACAATAATGCTTCCTCCATTAAAAAAGTCCATCTCCTGTTATCCTCTCACATCAAAATCCACCCACATATTTGTTTAGAACTGTTTTCACTTGTAAATGGTGCTTGATCTGTGCATATTTCTCTTTTGATTCAGACAAGAAGACTTTTCATTGGACAAACCAATAATACAGACACAGGTTATGGCCGGATGCAACGGTTTAAAGTTAAAATATCTTAATGATGGATTTAATTTTTACAAACATGCAGCTTTTCTCTTGTCAAGACATTAATTGATGTACTGGAGTCGTATGGCTTACTTGTGGATTATTGTGATGTTTTATCACGACTGAATCATAATACTGGGAATTGCAAAAGAGTGAAACAGCGAATACAATCTTCCCACATACTTCTTGCTGATTGGTTGGCCTGGTTGACCAAATTTAACTCCTTTTTATAGTTCAAAGAAATAAAAATACACAAACAATTTGGGTTATCTAGCATTATATATAAATAGCCCATCATTTCTCACTCAATCCAGCAGTTAATATGGTACTTCAGTGCTTTAACTGTAGAAGCTCATAATTTATAGCGGCAGACTCCTTGACTCTGTATATTAATCGTGTTGTAAGTGCGATCTGGCAGGTCAGAACTGAGGTAAACAGTCTAAATCAGAGCGGTCCTGAGGCCTGTACTGTGAGATGAGAGCATGAACCGGCACGCAGGAGACGGGAATTTTTACCGTGCCTTGTGGCGACTGGCACCTTAACAAAAGTGCATACTGGGGTGCATCGATGTCAGTAAATTACGAAAAATAACAGAAAAGCGACCGCATATGAATATACGTATTGTAGTCTCTGAAATGAAATATGACAGACTGATTTAGGCAGAAACACCATCGGTTGCAAAATTTCAAACACATCATCTATCAATCACCGCATGTGCTGATGCAGACCAAAAAAAGGCCTGATTCTGCAAAGCGTGGGAACTATTTTCAAGGAACATTTTTCTTTATCTGTGACGTGAGGTTGAAGACTTAAACTAAGAGTCGATAAATCAACTAACCCCTGTTGGCCGCCATAAAGAAGCCAGGCGTCAAATAAACATGCTGATATTAGAAGCCGTTACGGTAATTAATAACAGTCACCCTGTTAGTCACAGCGTGGTGGGTAGCGAGTCTGTTTCACATTCAGATCTTTGATGTGCAAAATGCACGCCACTTTTTCAAGCCTGACAATATTTGCCCTGCAGAGGTGCATTCTTGCTTCTGCATGACCTCCTACTTACTGCACAGCTTTTCAAGTCAGATATGTATGGATCATTAAGCTCTGTCAGTATAAAGGGCAGCAGAGACAAGAGTGATCATGCTCTTTTAAGATACAGAAAGCGGTGTAATTTGGCCCCTATCATTAGCCATCAAAGTGGCTGGGCCTGATTTCCATCTCAGTCAAGTGCCTCTGACTCGACTCTGACTCTTCTTAGGGAGTCTGCGGTGTCATTAGGGGTTGAGGAAAGTCACCTTGCATCATTGTTTTCAGCAGTGCTGGGGTTCATTATTGCCATATAAATTCTGAATTCTGTACGTTAGGCAAGATCGCTGTGAAAACATGCAAGAAACAAAAATCAAAATCGCATTTTTATCCGATGAATGCAATCAAAAGATGAGATTTTAAGATAATCTCCCTCTATTAAATTACTGAGCTGCTATTTTCATGAATTATATAGTTCTGTAATCTTACTCCATGTTAATAATCATCTCATTTGTGTTTGATTTTACTTCTAAAGAATTTTAGGAGAAACATCTGAGACAAAGTTAAGCTTTCCTCTGGTTCTTTTCCAAAGTCTTGATTAAAGTCAGAGCAGAGTTTGACTAAACAGTTGCACTAAACGTAACAGGGTTGACAAATGAAGAACAAGTAAAGAATAAAGGACTGTTTTACAAAGAAAGACATGTTATTTTTTTATCTGCAGCTCTCTTCAAACTCTGGATTCAATTAAACAACGGATTTTAGCTTACAAGGTCTTGCTTTAAAAAACAAAAGGCTAAAGCCAAGTTTCATGTGCAATGAATATGGTGTAACTCATCATAGCAAACATACTGAACTGTCAACAGAGTTTATCAGTGGAACAAACAAAAACTCAGTATGCAAGGTCTCTATTAGTGTTTTTTTTTAGGTGAGTAACTGAACCCAACACACCTAACGTTCACTCAAACACCTCATGACCTTTGACACCAGCTCCTCTTTCTTATCCTTTGAGCACACATTGATCCCTCGACTTTTCAACCATGCCTGCAGAGTCACAGAGTTGACCTTTGAGCGCTGAAAACAGAAAAAAAAACCTTACTAAGTTTCATTTGCAGCTTGAAAACTGATTTAATCTGAACCACAATGAATAACTGACAGAATCTGCAACATTTTCCTCCACTAATGTTCTACAGAATGGATTTAAACATGATACAAATGTTCTAAATTAAGCATCAAGTGCTACATTTACTAGTAGCTGATACATTATAAATTATCCAAACTATTTAATAAACAAAAATGTAAAGGGCAGAGTCGAGAATAATTTTTAACGTATTTTTATGAATTTTACAAAACGGTATAAACATAACCAATTCTATATAAATAAGCAGAATCTGTATAGACCAGGAAATTACTTGATATTAAATAGATGAATAAAAATTGGGAATTTTATTTGATCAAACAGTGCACATAGTAAAACACAGTCAACATAGTACTATTGTAAAATATTATTACAATTTAAAATATCTGTTTTCTATTTTGTTATGTTAAAATGTAATTTATTACTGTGATGCAAAGCTGATTTTTTAGCATCATTACTCCGTCTTCAGTGTCACATGATCCTTCAGAAATCATTCTAATATGCTGATTTGCTGCTCAAGAATCACTTATGATTATTGTCAGTGTTAAAAACACTTGATGTTCATGTTGGTGTGAAAAATTCAAAGCAACAGCATTTATCTGAAATAGGAATCTTTTGCAACATTATAAATGTCTTTACTCTCACTTTTGATTAATGCAATGCATCCTTTCTGAATAAAAGTATTAATTTATTTAGAAAAGAACCCAAACTTTTCAATAGTAGAGCTGTAGATGAGCTAAAAAGTTGTACACTTGTTAGTGTTGCTACAGGACAAGGTCACTCATCTAGCAAAAACATGAACCAGCAATGGCAACATTATGCATCACACAAATTAAAGATCTGATATGAGTTTATATATGGCTGCACCTGTTAGTAGCCTCCATCGTAAAGAAAAATTATGAGCTCATCTTCTCTCTTAATGACATTCAATCAAGACCATGAACACATGCCAGGCTTGTAATGGGTTTCATTTAGACTCTGCTTGCCAATAAGCAGTCACGCTGCTGGGTTTCTGGACTATAGCAGACTGTTCTGCCCTGCAAAAGTGACACTCAAACACTCAAACTACAGCTTTAAAGTGTCTGAGTCAAACATAACAAAATGTTCTTATGAAGATTATTTATATGGTACATTTTATACCTGTGCAGTGTAAACAATAAAATAAAATAATAATAATAGAAAAACAGACTGTAAGTAATACAACAAAGTACCTGATAGCTTGTCGCATACATTTCCACGTCCTGCACACTCAGTTTGAGCCTCTTTGGTTTTGACTCAAACATGTCCCCCTGAAAGATGTCAAGACAGGATCCATTAGTAGCACTACACCAGATTTAATCATTCATGTAGGTTCATCAATTATTTTCAGGAAACTGCACTGATTAATTTGCCTAGTCTTGTTAAATCTGTGCCCCATACTGGCTGTCACATGAGAAATACAGCAATTTGCAAACTAAATTTTTACATTTTCTAAGTGGGAAAATGTAAGTGCTGCTTGCTAGTGCAAAACTTGACGTGCATTTGCTAAGGTGCTCAGTTATTGTAAGTTTAACTGCTTACAAATTAGGGCCCTGTGAGATCCGAGATGTGGAAAACGCAGACAGAATCATGGAATCCACTCATAAAAATGAGATTTACTTTTTTAAAACAATTTTTGCATGTATTAAAACTTTATTTTTTAAGGAATAACCACACAATTTTTGTTTCATGTTTTAATTTTAACTCTAACCTTCTGTTGTGCAGCACTTTGTCATAAAATAAAATGAACTGTTTAAGTTTCATTTGATTAACAATTTAATTATTTTAAAATGTAATGTTTTATGCCTTCATTTAATTACCAATACCAATAAAACCAATAAAACCAATAAAACCAATAAAATGGAAGCCACAGAATTTGGAAAAAATATAATGGAATGTGAGAAAAAATAAAAATATAAAAATAAAAATATACAAATATTTTTGTTACACTTTTAATAAACTGTTGAAGAATTTCATGATTTCAAATAATTGGACATGCTTTTTGATTACTAAAATTTAATTTAACCAATAAAATGGAAGTTACAGAATTTGGGGAAAAAATATAATGGAATTTGAGAAAAAAAAATGTATTTATTTTATAGGGCCTTAAACATTTATTTTTTTGTTAAACTTTTAATAGGCTGTTGTTTTTAAACTGTATGAATTTCATGATTTCAAATAATTGGACATGCTTTTTAATTACTAAAATTTGATTTAACCAATTAAAGAATCCAGAAAAAAAAGAAAAATATACAATATTTTGGGGAAAAGAAACAAACAAATAAATAAAATAAATGGAATTTGGAGGGAAAAAATATAATGGTCTTGATAAGAAATCCAACAGGTTGTTGGTACAGGACAAATTGCTACTTGTTTGCACAGCTTACTTACTCCTCCATTGCTGGGGATCTCAGGTTTGATTTGAGGCTGTGTCTGTACTAAAGGCAGAGCAGGCAGAATCCTAGTCACACCGCTGTTGGTCTTTTCCTTCCTCTTAGAAAAGAGTAAAGTCATCCGCTCCGGGGCTGGAGGCGATGACAGACAAGTAGATGACAGAGGCCTTATAACTGTCTTCAGCTTCTGCCCTTCCAACTCCTGCTGCTGTTTTGCTGCAAGCATCTCAGTCACGTTCACATGGCGGGTGTGTGATTTGTTTTTGAAGATTGGCACAAGCTTTGGTCTCGGAAGTGCAGATTGTGGCTGGATGTGAGTAAAATGAACATTAGTGGGAGAGGAAGAGAGCTGAGCTGCCAAGTTGGAGGATGTCCAGCTTTTCTGGTCAAGAGACGAATCCAAACTAGATCTCTTTTTTGTTTCAGTCTGTTTTCCAGTTGAGTCACACTGACTGGAGCGGGGCTGCGCTGCAATCTGTGGGCAGCTGCTGGGAAGCTGGTTCAGTATAGCTCTGCTGCTGTTTTCTGTTGTCACGTTTGCAGGCAGGGGCCCAAAGCACTAAAAATGTAAAGAAAGAGGAGTTTGTGAATAAGGAAACATTTCCTGTGTAAAGTTCCCATGTAAGGGGTTGATTCTGTGCTGTTGCAAACCACCAATGTCTTAAAAATAATTGATTAAAGGTCCACTGACCCTTCAATTTACCATTACATTTTCACGAAAATTTCACATTTCTTAAATTACTATTATCTCTAGTCCAAAATGATACTGATTAATACATAACAATTTAACACTACAGACATGATATCTTGAACAAAAATTGACATTAAATATATAAATTGTGGTATAAACTTATAAATATTTCAGATGAAAATTTAACCATAAAATAATACATTTATTATACACTACCAGTTAGGGCTGGGTATCGTTCAAAAATTTTCGATATCAATGCCGATACCAATACCTTGACTTCGATACCGGTTCCTTAACGATACTTTTTTCGTTACCAATTTTATGAAATCAATTTTAACAAGATTACATTATCTCAATTTTTTTTCAGCTTATTGACGTTTATACAGATTCAAAGACTATTGAGCCACTGCACAAAGGAACAAAATATATCCAACACAATAAATCAGTAAAAATTATTTTAATAAAGCTCAAAAAGTTTTCAGTTACACATATGTTAGGCTACATTCACACTAGTGCATGTTCATTTTAAAATGCATACCTCAGACAGAATCATAATTTCTATTAATTTTCCACTAATTTACTGCCAAGCACTAGCACCTTCCAGCACTGTCTGCCAGTATGTATAACGTTATATGCCTTCTCTCTTTTGCAATCGCTGTTCTGACTCAGAGGACATAACATATTTAAACAACATTACATGACCAAAACGCACATTCAACGGCAAACGGAAGTTATTACAAACACTCGCTGGTGGTTTAAAATGAGTTTTGAGTAAAAGCGGAATATAAATCTTATTTATTGTCTTAAGTAGCATCATGCTACAGTTTTAGTGAATGATCACTTAACGCTCACTTTCGGTCGTGTAGTATTAGGGTTGTCAAACGGTACCGGGTTCGGCACTTTCGGTACTGAAATTTTAAAAATGTCCATTTCCCGCTCACATTTGAGCGCTGTGGAGCTGATTTTCAAACATCGCTGATTGGCCATAGTGTTCATGCGCTCAACAGACATGACTGTGATTGGCTACAATGATAAGCGTTTCACGCTCCTCGCCGAGCGCTCACACATAAGCACAACGGGAGCGTTTAAAAGGTGCTGTCAGCGGATCCGTCTATATGCAGATGTACTAGGGATCCACTGACACACATGGCTTTCAAACGCTCTCGTTGTGCTTATGTGTGAGCGCTCGGTGAGGAGCGTGAAGAGCTTATCACTGTAGCCAATCACAGTCATGACTTTTGAGCGTGTGAACACTATGGCCANGCTCAACAGACATGACTGTGATTGGCTACAATGATAAGCGTTTCACGCTCCTCGCCGAGCGCTCACACATAAGCACAACGGGAGCGTTTAAAAGGTGCGTCTGTCAGCGGATCCGTCTATATGCAGATGTACTAGGGATCCACTGACACACATGGCTTTCAAACGCTCCCGTTGTGCTTATGTGTGAGCGCTCGGTGAGGAGCGTGAAGAGCTTATCACTGTAGCCAATCACAGTCATGACTTTTGAGCGTGTGAACACTATGGCCAATCAGCGATGTTTAAAAATGATTTTTAAGTTATGTATTTTCTTTTGTCTAGAAATAATCCACTACAACTACTCCATTAATATTTAAATATGTTTCAATATTGAATTTAACTGATAAAATATGGAATTGCTCCAACATGCATTGCAACACTTAAATGACCCCAAAACATCCTGTTTTATTAAAGCAGACTGACTCTATCTCCACATCTGTGAGCTTTCTTAGAGACATGGAAAAACACTTTCTTGATAACAAAATCTGTAAGGTCCCTCTTAGTTAAACTATTATTTGTGTTGAACATGTATGCTTATAATGATGCTGGCGCTAGCATGCTTTTGTACATCCAACATCAATTAACCAGTCAGTTAATCATTGCTGCCTAATGTTGCCATTATCAATCATTACAGTCTTTGAGATTAATGAAGCTGCGCCAGATTTCCATCTTTACTAACATACGGCGCGTATAGTGTTTCAAATCACGTTTCACAGCATTTGTCAGAGTTTAATAACATCAACCCTCAGCTCTGGCCAGTATAAATTAAACCTTAACCCATCTGGCTGACTGTTACACTCTCCTCCATGCGCCAACAACAACTAACTGGAAGAAATGATCTAATGTAGTATCATGTATTGTTCTTACTGGAAACTCTTGCATTCTGTGAAATGAATGGTAAGCGTCAATTATCCGGCAAACTCGAGGATTGTTTTAGTAGGCAGACCACACCACTTTGCTCACTGTCCATATAAACACTTCCCGTATGTGTGTGACGTCATTTGCTCTGCTTTGACTGTGAGTTACTATATTTTGAGAAACTTTAAGATTTTCGTAATTCATCTTCTTAAAAAGGGACTCTTTAAATAATGACTTTAATAAAAAGAAAAACAATATAAAAAGTGTACGATACAATAATTTAAATTAATTTAAAATATCAAATAACTGATATTTAAGCTAAAGCTGACGATGTGTTCTAATCAAACAACTCAGTTGTGAAACGCTAAAAGATGAGGTTTTTACAGACAACAAGAGTAAAGAAAGGAAACTCTGAAGAAGAGGGGGAATGTGAGGAGAAAATGACATAAGCCTGATCTGGGTCACTGATACACCATTGTGCATCCTGTCAGAGTATGTGCACCACCCTCAAGGCCACGTTTTTGACAAATATTGCTGTTAGCAATTGAAGTGGATGGTTCTGGTCTTGTTGTAAGCTGCAGTCATTAATAAACATTGCATGTGCAGTGAAGTGTTTTGAGATGCTGTCTCTTTTGATCACTGTGATGTGGGCGGTTGATGTATTACGAATCCAAGGACTTCAATCAGCATCAACATTTCAGATTTATATGGGAGTAAAACGGAACATGTTTATCATCTGTATGTAAACGGCCAAGATTTCTTTTAATTTATTCACTATAATGTATCATATTTACTAGGTTCTAACTTTGGGGTGACAAATTATTTCAAATCAGGACATCAAGGCTGCATGCACAATAATTAAGAAAATTTGCTTTACAAAATATTTTAGTTTTAAATGAAGATTTAAATGTATATACTAACTTCAAAAGAATAGTTATGGACAAGCACTTTTTAATAAATAAGGTTTAATCATCTATCTGTAACTGATCACCATTTCTTTTAATTTATTCACTTTATTTAAACACATTTTTAATTGTGGTGTGACATAAATAAATGCATGCATAATAATAATAATAATAATAATAAATGAATAAATAATTAAATAAATAAATAATAAATGCATGCATAATAATAGTTAAGAACATGAATGCGTAATAATTAAGAAAAATTGCCTCAAATAAATAATCTACTGCAGGTCTACTCAAATTTTAATACATTTAAATATTTCATCTTTATTTATAAAATATAAAATTGCTCCAACATAGATTGTAAAAGGGAATGTATATATCATCTGTCTGTAACTGATCACCATTTATTTTAATTTATTTGCTGTATTTTATCACGTTTTAACTTTTTTACTAAATTCTAATTAATTAGTGGTGTGAAATACAAAGCAATTTTTTTTAAATGTATGCAATATGGCTGAGCACATGCAGTTTTGGGGCATATTATTTAAAAAATAATCTTCTTTTGCCATAAAGAAGTATCTACTGCAGGTCTTTTAATATTTTAATGATTATAAATATTTCATTTTTATTTATAACATATGAAATTGCTGGTGTTTTTTATTTCTTTCTATTACTTTCTTTTTTTTTTTTTTTTAATCAGGCCATAACAGCTGCATGCATAATAATTAAGAAAAATCGCAAAATGCTGTATCAAATAATTTGTTTTATTTTGAGAATAGCATGCCACGCCACTCAACATGGCAGCTTTCCAAAAGTATTTAAAGTCTACAAACCATGTTTCTAATTTCATTTAAAAAGGATTTCTACTGTCTGCATAATCCACTTTCAACAACATGAATGTAAAATCTGGATAACATATGCATTTCAGTGGCTTTGGAACATCCATAAAGCAACACATCAAGATGCATCTGTGCTGCAGATGAGCACAGTCATAACAAATCGGACAATGTCAGAAGTAATGCTAAGAAGCAGAGTGCAGTACTTGATGTCAAATCCAATTGATTGCTACTTTATTGCTGTCAGCAGGAAAGTAAGCTGAGTGACAGCATGTTTGTTTATGGACACGTGTGTATGTGTATGCAGTACCTGAGTGTCAGGTCTGTTCAATTCATTGCTGTAGTAGCAAGGCTTGCAGGTCATCCGCACTGGAAAACCACACACACTCTCTAGTCTGGCCTGCAGGTCTGATATGAAGGTTCCCAGCACCCCCTGCAGGTCCACTCTGGGAAAGCACTGTACCGGCTGAGTGCGGATACAGCACAGTGGATATCTGAGCAGGAAGTCAAGGATATTTATCTCTGGCTGCCAACAGAGAAACAAAAAAAACAAAACACAAAGAACAAAGCAGTTATAAATAAATAAGATGCAAACGGGGCATCATTAAATATGTATGGTTTGTTTATAATCCTTAATTTGTCCCTGCACTGTGTGATGTAAATGCAGACCTGATTCATTATGTGCAGAGATCTAGCCCAAGTGTGAAAATGGGGGTTATGTAATATTAATAATGGGAAACATGTTTGGGAATGGAATGAATTTACAGAGCTCTGGGACTCATTGCATATACTGTGATGAAACACAGATGACGGCTGCTACTCTGACTATTCCTTCACTATTAACTAAAGTTGTATACTGAGTATAGTAGGCAGATTTTATGTACATTTATAAAGTTATTGTTTATTTATTTATTTATTGCATTTTTTGTGCAGCAATTTGGCATATTACAATTATTTCTGAAGGATCATGTGACACTGAAGACTGGAGTAATGATGCTGGAAATTCAGCTTTGATCACAGGAATAAATTACATTTTAAAACAGACTCACACAGAAAACAGTTATTTTAAATCGGAATAACATTTCACAATATTACTGTTTTTACTATATTTTTCATCATATAAATGCAGCCTAGGCACGAATTTTAAAAACGCTTTAAAACACCATCCATTTATGCACAAATAAGAAATCATTTCTAACATTCTATTCTTGATCCATCAGTTGATTATACAGCTATCAGGTTTTTCCCTAAATTGGATTAAATATGCAAAATAACCATGTAATCATTAAGAAGATAATTGTACATCACTGATGAAATTAATGCAATGTAATAATGAGGTCATGTGGCAACAACGCATCATACTAATACTTGAAATGTTGTACAATGCAAACTGTTCCACATGTTGGCAGTGTTCAGTGTATATACTGTAGCACAGTATGTGAACCCATTTCAACTACCTGTCTGGCTCATGTCCACTAGGTGTCATTATCATGTTGCACGAACGTCAATCAAGACAGACTGCTCTACTACTTTTCACATTTAATTTGAATCCACCAGTCTGAAAAACAATTTATGTTTCTAGCAACGCCTTCAGACTGATGACAAAATTAAAATTGTGATGCTGTAAACCGAGCACAAGCATAAAAAGATTATAATTTGCTGTTTGGAACAAGTTTATGCTATTTTATTGAGAGAAAAATTTGTGCTAAACACAGCTAATATCAGTATCTTATTAACAGGGAACTGACCATAAACTAGAACCTTCACTAAAGGATACGTGAACAGCTTGTCACCTATTGGTTTAAAGTACACGCTGCAGTAGATGACGTCCTCTTCACTTGCTGAAGGGAGCTGATATCCATACTAAACCAAGAAAGAGACAGTTAAAGAGGCAGACAGATGAGCAAGACAGAGCCATTCATACAGTTTAGTGACATTAAGTTTTTTAACGGGCAGATTAACTTGCGTTCGTCTGTGTTTGTGTATATTTGTAAACAAGCGAGCACTTTCAAACTAAATATCTGGATGCGATTTAGGTTTGAACAGATGGTGGATATACAGTGTAAATGGGTAAGCGTGCATGTCTGCACATACATGCAAATTTTGTTTGATAAAGCCAAGCCTCACAACTGAGTCTGTTTGTGATCAAAGGTTACAATGTAACCTCTAAACCAAACAGAAGAGGATCAGAGTGCTGAAAACACACACACACACATGTTGGATTTCCATGTTTTATGGGGACTTTATATAGAGTTTTTTTTTTGTTTGTTTTTTTGCCTTTTTAGGTCTTCATTCTGTATGATTTGTAAGCTTGTTTCCTCATGGGACCAAAATGTCCTCACAAGGACAAGGATTTTGGATACTGCAATCCTTGTGGGGACATTTTGTCCCCATAACGTAGAGTATACCTGAACAACGCGTACACACACACAAACTGTACTGCATGTGCAAACACACACATATTAACAGACTGGCAAGAGAGTGCAACACTTCCAGAGTCTCAGCAATTTAGCACCAGGATGACAGTCAGTTTACAAACTGTAAGCAACAAAAGCTGTGCCAGACACTGAGACCATTTACTGTCAATCCATGTTGTTGTATTGGAGTGCAGTCCTGTGAATAAATCAGTCTCTTTAATGATCTGTAAATTGTTTGCTTTAATTTAATAATTCAATGAAAAATTGTTCTGATTCTATTGGAGATGAACTATGATGCATTTGGTTGTTAATCAGCAAATAAGTCACTCTACACATCAACTTTACGCAATTATTCATGCTGCTTGCTAAGGCAAGCATCACAATTGCTATTGCTTGTAAAGGACCCCCTGCAGTGAATGGGTGCCATCAGAATGAAGGTCCAAACATAAACATCACAACAATCTACGTAATCCACACCACTCCAGTCCATCAATTAATAGCTTGTGAAGTGAAAAGCTGTTTGTTTCGCAGTAAACAAATCCATCAAGACGTTTTTAACTTCAAGTCTTCTATCCATAATAATGCTTTCTAAACTGAACATGTCTTCCTGTCCGAATCAGGTGAGAAATATACATAGATCAAGCTCAATTTACAAGCAAAACACAGTTCTAAACAAATACGTTGATGAATTTTGATGTGAGACGACAACATGGGATGGACTTTTTTACAAAGGGAAGTGATATTATGAATTATGAACTTGGCATGAGGAGATGGTTTAAAGTTATAAACCTATAAAAAAAACATTTTATAGGAAACACCTTGATGGATTTATGACAAACTTGCATATTTTCACTTCACAAGATGTTAATTTATGGACTTGAGTCATGTGGATTATTTGTGGATTATTGTGATGTTTTTATCATTTGTTTGAACTCTCATTCTGATGGCACCCATTCACTGCAGAGGATCTACTGGTGATCATTTAATCTCTTCAGATGAAAAAACGAAGTCTTTTACATCTTAGATGGCCTGAGGGTGAGTAAATCTTTAGCAAATGTAAATTTCTTTGTGTGAACTATTCTTCTGAACTTTGCCATAAGGTCTGAACAACACTTGTTCTACAGGTATGAAATAAATCATGGTGCTTGTAGAGGAGAGGTGTGCGCTCTTATTTTCCTCAGGTGGTAGTGTTTACCATGTTGTTCCAGTGGTTTTGAAACTCCATGTAAGATTGGAATGGGCTTTCCTGTGGAATCCTGTGACTGATGCTAACGATCTGGCCTTTCTTCATACTGTCCGCACACACACACACACACACACACACACAAACAATGCAGGAATAGTACTGATTCAATATGTCTAAATTTAACAAAGGACATTACGATTGGGACCTTTTCCTCCATGATGCACATCAGCACATCAGAGCAATGGTACAGCTCCAGAAAGTGTAACACAGCAGAAAGCGGTGTAATTGCACATGTACACATACATACCTTGGCAGAACATGGCACCAGTTATTTGGCATGATTGTGTGCAGCACAGCATCATTAGTGTGGAGGAAGTTTTTCACCACAGGAGCAGGGATATCAAAATCCTTTATCTGTCAGAAGACAGATGAGTGTAAATTAATACCTTTCACAAAAACAGGAACATAAAAAATTGCAATCCAATACAAACTTTGACTAGTTCAAATCTTACTGTGAATAACTGATCTCACTTGTCAATTATTATTTCGATGTGTTAACAACTATTTGTTAAATTAAAATAAACATATACCAAATGATTTTATGCAAATATATGATCAATGTATCTGTATGATCTATGTATTCATTTGTAATGAATATACTGACATGTACATACAAGTAATTACG
>JAHKKF010515310.1:0-10159 GCA_019740295.1 Labeo calbasu
TGGTTTTAATAAATAGAGTCACACTTTATTTTAATAAAACACTTTATTCTTTATTTTAAATATTTTATTGTACACTTTATTTTAAATATTTTAATTTGCTGCTTATTAATAATCAGTAAGGTAGTTGTTAAGTTCAGGTATTGGGTAGGATTAGAAATGTAGAATATGGTCATGCAGAATAGGTGCTTTATAAGTACTAATAAACAACCAATTTTAATAACAGGCATGCTAATATTTAACTAATTAATAGTGAGAATTATTCCCTATACTAAAGTGTTACCGAATAGCCTATTAATTACATTGTTAATGTAAAAAATACAATATAGATTTTTATTCATGGTAGTGTAGGTAGATAATGTTTATTTCACCAAGAAAATGTGACTCTGACATGAATTTATATTTGATTTAAAAAAAAAAAAATAAATAAATAAATAAAAAGACATTACAAAAATGTGTGGACTTTGCACCCTCATTTCAGAATAACAGTTCACGCCACTGAGATATACATGTATATATTTAACTGACCTTTATAGGTTTATGTGGG
Source organism: Labeo calbasu (assembly GCA_019740295.1). NCBI lineage: Eukaryota > Metazoa > Chordata > Actinopteri > Cypriniformes > Cyprinidae > Labeo > Labeo calbasu. The sequence goes on from JAHKKF010515310.1 coordinate 545, forward strand.
ACGATATACAGTATATTGTCCTTCCAAAATCCAAAATTTGGGCACTTTTTACTGCACCAATCGCTTCTAGACCTCAAATTGCATTTTAAATGTCAGAATCAAAAAGAGCTTTATTGCCAAGTGTGTTTACATACACAAGGACTTGGTGACAGGTCTGTGTTGCAATGCAAGAACTGGAACAATATCTTTGTATTAAGGGGCTAAATTTGAAATAGTTCTCAATTAATTCATGAGCATCCATGCTCTTGTTTTCTTTGTTGTAAGATGGCAGAAGTGACGCAACCTCATATTTAAGTAAGGGAACTGCGCTTGCTTAATCTTCTGAATAACTTTTCAATTTATTTTAATTTTGCAACAGAGCAATCAACAGTCAGACTTTCCGTCAAAAGTGATGCAATGGGAAATTGTAACGTGTGAGCTTGCAAAATGTTTCTCATACCCATGCAAAAGTCTGTGTATTTTTTTTTTTTTTTGCACATTTCCCTTTAGGGGCTCCATAGTTTTTAGCAGGTTGCTAAAATAGTTTAAGTACTGTATTTTTTTTTTTCTTTAATAAAAAATAAATAAATGAAATAATGATGCTTTACTCTAACATGGTAGCGCTCTGTAGTAATATAGTTTATTTGCCTTTTCCAGTTAGACAGATTCAAAGAGCCTCCCGCATATGGACCAATGTGTGATTTGCTTTGGTCGGACCCACTGGAGGACTTTGGCAACGAGAAAACCCAGGAACATTTCACACACAACACAGTGAGAGGCTGCTCCTATTTCTACAGGTACCAGTAGCCCATTAAAAAAATCTAACCAGAGAACATTTTACCTCATTCCATTTTTAACATTAAACATTATGCAGTTCTAGACAGAGGAATACATTTGTTATAAACTGAAAAAAAAAAATTGTGATCAGTTTTGTGGTGTGTTATGTAAGCATGAGATAAATGGCTGAACTGACACTTGTCAGTAGACTGGCATGTTAGATTAAAAACATTAAACATTAAACATATACTAAAACGTTTCCTGCCTCATCTACATCTTTCTGAAACCCTCCATATCATAGAATAGAAATAGCATGCATGGTTCTATGAGCATGAATACTGTAAATGAAGAAAGAGCCATTATCCTGTTGCACTTGTTTGATTCACTAGTGACTGTTACGTAAGGATGATTTATGCTGCATGTTTGCTTTGCCTCAATAAGGAGTAAATGTCATGCACGTGCCTGCTATACAAAGGCAGCAGAATTAAATTGGATGTGTGAATTTAGTTAACAGGCAACTTCACCGACAGAAAGGCTGATGGAAATATCACTGTCTCTGCTGGTAGAAAAATATTATTATAACAGGTGATGTGAGCTCTGTTTTTGAATAGCCCAGATAGTAGATCTAAATGGGACTTGGAAGCTTCATATGACCTTTAGTTGGTGATACAAAATTACTGCAAGTGGTAAATGCAAGAAAAGAATAGCCAGTTGCCCTGATGCCCACACAACAAATCAGATAGCTAGGCAGGCAGGCAGACAGACAGACAGACTGATTGATTGATTGATTGATTGATTGATTTTTTTTATGTTAATGATTTTACTTGTGAATAAATATACTCAATTCACAATTCATCTGCCATTTGACCTTGACCAGTATTTTTTTTTCAATTGGTCTTCTGTCATTGACAGTTTATTAATGAATATAATTTTTATTTAAGATCAGTCTTGTAAATAATATTAATGATGAGCTGCAAGGCTAATTGACCAAGACAAATGACAAATGGGTTTGAAGGGTCCTGCTAACTGATACTACTAGATATTATTATAGTGCCTCATTTAAGGGCTGCTGAAATTACATTAGATCAGGTTTTGCCCAGTAGGAAAAATGTGTAGTTTGGGTAAAACCCTGCGTTCATACCACTTTACTGCTCACTTAACTGATTTTTCTTAACGGAATTCTCTCAAATGCTGAAATCATTATTATTCTCTTCCCTCATTCTTCTAGTTATCCCGCTGTGTGTGACTTTCTACAACACAACAACTTATTATCTATCATACGGGCCCATGAAGCACAGGATGCTGGGTAAGTCTGGCACAAAAGCATGCATCTTAGAATTTCTTTGTTGTCAGTAGCAGCTGGTTAAGTTTTAGTTGTAACGCAAACATTGCATTTAGAAAAGATTTTTGGTTAATTATTGGTTAATTATGGTCCTTAGAATGAGATCATACTCTGCTATGATAATTAAATAAACATACTTGACTTATTCAGACCAAAGCATTAAAGCTTAAAGAAACATTAAAGCTGAAATTGATGCATATTGTCTACAATTTCATTTTAAGTTGCCATCCAGTGCTAACAAAGCATGGTTGTTGTTTTTTTCCTAGAGAAAATCCTCTTAATAGTTTATAAAGCATTGGGAACGGCCTAGTTTTTCCAGTTGTGAATGGGCCTTTTTACTTTTGACTTGTAGTCAAATTGCAGAGTCAGACTGTTAGAGCTTGCAGCTTGTTCAAGTTCATCCTCCTGTTAGTAAGGAAAAACAAAAGACATATAATTTATTTATTTTTGTAACATTTAACATTTTCTAGGTGATTCTACATAGCTTAAATGATGGCATTCTAAAGTTTTGTCAATGTGTCTTTTTTTTTTTTTTATATAAAAGTAAGCCATGATATACTCCAATAAAAAAACTGGACTAAACCTCCAAACTTTAATGTCAAGCATTATTAATCCTCACACATGTAATTCTTAAAGGGTTAGTTCACCTGAAAGTAAACATTGTCATTATTTACTCACCCTCATGTTGTTTAGAAAATCAGAAAACTTCTGTTCATCTTCAAAACACAAATTAAAATATTCATATATATAATATTTATATATTATTATAGAATAAATAAAACCGGAGAGATTTCTGTCCCTCCACTGAAAGTCTATTCGCTGACTCTACAAAAAGTTCATAAAGAGACTGTGTTGAGTGGTTTAGTCCAAGTCTTCTGAAGAGACATGATCAATTTATATGAAGAACTTGATATGCTTGATATGATTTAATTATAGGCTTTTATTCACATATAAACACTGATTAATAAACAGTTTTTGCAGCATCCAGTTTTGGTAAATGGAAACTCAAGCATGTTTGCCTGACAAGTAAGAACCAACAAGGTTCATTCAGGTGTCATGCAGCATGTTTGAGCTTTCGCAAAAACCAATGAGGTTTGTTTTCATGCATCAAGCGTTAAGCTTCTGTTTAAGTTTGCTGATTAATGTAAATATTTGAATAAAAGCCTAAATTACATCTGTTCATCATTTAAAGTGATTGTGTCTCTTCAAAAGACTTGGATTAAACTGCTCGATTCGATTTTTTTATGATCTCTTCATGAACTTATATTTATATTCAATATATATGTGTGTGTGTTGAAGACTAACCAAAATTTTATGGGTTTGGAACAACATGACATTGAGTAAATGAGGACAGAATTTTCACTTTTGTGTTAACTACCCCTTACATGTACTGCCCAACCAAAAAAACATATATTGTGTGTTTTAAACTGAATTGGTTGGTATTTGATTGGTTGATCAGCTGAATCACAGTGATTGATATTGGAAATGAAACAATGGCATCTGGGCAACATTTTTTGTATCCGTTTTGTTAGTCATTTAATAGCATACCTTGACAGTCTTGAACGAGCTCTTCTTGGTCTTCCCAAAGAAACTCAATGAGGCACCAGAAAAACTGTATCCTGTTTTCCATAATTCCAGGGTTCCTGCGGGTCCTTAAAAAGTCTTAAATTTAGTTGTATCAAATTTAAGGTCATAAAAAGTCTTAAACTGTACAAGAAAGTCTTAATTATGATAAAGAGGTCTTAAATTTTAGGCACCAGAATTGCGATACAGCTTAGTGTGACGATTAAAGTTGAAAAGGCTATGATTTCGTTAAATAAACATGAGCGCTGCACGTTCAAAGTCCGGTGCTGAGCTGCTTTGTGTACTGCCCTTACCAGGGAAACACATGTCTGCAGTTCCGAATGCGCAGTCTGCTGGCAGAGATTGAATGTGCATTTTCAATCAGTCTGTCTCTTTGAGTAGGGTATTCTTACAATACATGAGGCTGTAGTTTCAGGACCGCGTTTCTAGAACCCTGTAGTTTTTGTAATATTTTATTTTATTTTATTTTATTTTATTTTATTTTATTTTATTTTATTTTATTTTATTTTATTTTATTTTATTTTATTTTATTTTATTTTATTTCTCATATGTATGCATTAACAGCTCATACTATTTATAGCACTTGCTATTCAATTCTGTATATTATTATTTTTTAAGGAAATACTGTATGTAGTTGTTTAAATGTGTACACTTAATTACTGTCCTAACCAACTTCTAACCCTAAACTTACCCCTGGGTAACCCTCTTGAAATATTTAACCTAATTTATTTCAATATATTCTAGACAGTGCTTCATGTCTGATGTGTGACCCACTTAGTGCAGTAAACAGTAAAACAATTGCCGTACAAATTAGTGTATTTATTAGTACTTTAATAAATGTAAAATAATTTGAATACAAATACTAATTTACAACATCCATCAGCACAATAAACTGTTTTGGACAGCTAAATAGGCTAAATGGAGTTTGCTGACACCTCCTCGAACACTCAAGTTTATGCCAGCTTTTACATTAAAAATAACATGGAAAGATAAAAAATAAAAAATGAATAGTTTCCATGGATCTAGTCATGTTTTTACCCTGCAGACATGCAAAGCTGTAAATGTGAACTGGTGGATCATTAAGAAGATAATTCATCATAAAAATCTCAACACTAACATGTATTTGTATGTTTTTTTTTTTTTTTTTTTAATCAATATAATAATTAATTGATAATAATAGTTTAAATTCATATACGTAATATTGTTGACTCATCTATTTTCTTAAAAATTGGTACTTTAAAGAAATGTGAAGTGTATCATTTTATAAACTTTTTGTTTTTGTGAAAAATCTGAACCGTAAATCAGTTTTTACAGGAGTTTACAGTCATTTTACAGTTCAATATTTAACCATAGACATTGCCCTACCCTGCTCATACAGTGTTAATTTTATTTGTGCAGGTCTTAAAAGGTCTTAAATTTGAACTTAAAAATCCTGCAGCAACCCTGAATACTCTGAAACTATAAAGAGATGGAAAATAGTTGTTTGAAGTTTAGAATTTCCTAAAAGTTTCCATATTGAAGTTTATCTGCAAACTCAATATCATTCAAACACATAGCTCAAAGTGAATTGACACAAAATATGTCAAACTCAAAACATAGAACTGATGTTTCTAAGATCACATAAGGAATATAAAATGCATTAACAGGGCTCAAAATTAACGTTTTTACTTGGTAGCACTGGTGCTCCCCAATTCAAGAAGTTAGGAGCATCAAATAAAATTTAGGAGCACCCAAGGAATATTAAGGAGCACCACAACTGCCAGTTGAGAGGAACAGCCAGCAACATCCTGATGATTAATAGCTTCACCAGTCGAACCTGATCCTGAATTCTTTGCCACACTCTTCTTTTCATGCACTGATCTTGACTCTTCATGGCTGATTCTGATTGCTGATGCTTTACAAACAGATGGACTGATTCTGAAAGCCTTTTTTTGTCATTATTTATTGCCTTAAGAAAGGGACAATAAAAAATTAAAATATGAGTACATGAACAAGATGTTTATTTTCTCTATTACAGGTCGAACTCTCTGTAGCCATTTAAATTAGAGGCAATTACTGCATTTTTAAACAATATCCACACAAAAATGCTGCATACATGGGCAATTACTGATTTAAATTAGATTATAATTTCAGTATCTGAAGCAAAAACATAATGGTCTAAGAGACTTTAGCTTTGTGAAATTATGCTACATAAAACACCTGAACCAAACCACACATGAAAGACTACTTACTCCAGGCGCTGTTTGATGGGCTTTTTTTTTATTTTATTTTATTTTTTTGACTGCACACACTTTAAATGTAAGCGCATGTCAGAACAGCACACAAATGAAATGTTTAAGCAGCAAGGTTTAAAGCACATGCAAATAATGTACCTGTGTGATTGCAAATAAGTGCAGTGTTTAGTGAGTGGAATTCTGCTGCTGAGTAAACATTTGGTGTGAATGCATGTTGCATGAGACGGAGGCGCCAGAACTGCAGCTGATAGAATGTGCAGGCCTACTTTATTTCTTCAATAATAGCAGATCATAGGGACATTTTAATATTCCACAATCAAATATTTTCATATTGCACACCCCTAATTGCAATGCAGTACAAATCCGGAACAGAGATTGGTTGAAAGAAATCGTTTGGAGCAAAAACCGTCTGGTTCCGAGTTCAAACGGAGTGCAGTGTATCAGCTCCCAGCAGTCATATACTGTGCAGTACTTCGTGAAAGTTTTGTAAAGAAATGAAAACAACAATTACTTGCACTCGCACAAATGCTCCCAAATATATTTTGAGGTTGCGCAGATTAAATTCTGGGAGCATATGTGACCAAAACGGTCACATTTTCGAGCCTACATAATTCCATCTTTTGCTTTTTGTCGGTTTCACCTCAGCACACGCTAATCGCTGTATATTCATGCTAACCATTAGCTTGGGGGCTTACATGTAGCTATGACACCAAGTTTATGTAACATTTGCACAGCACCATTGGGGCACCATCCCAGTTGCTCAAAAAAAAAAAAAAACTTTTGTTCTACATTAACAGACAAATACATAAGCAAAAATATAAACATGAACATATCAGAGGTTGCGTTAACCGAAAATTGTCCGTCATTGACAGAATTTTTTTTTTATAGTGACGGGAAAATCCGAAGGCCGTCAGTCACTTTGGCTGATTACACTGAGGGTAACTTGTAACTGTAATTCCCACCCCTGCCCAGTGTAGCGGCGGAGCACTGTTTTGCTATGCGTTTGATTGCGCACAGGCGAGTACCCAGAAGCTATCTGTCACGTCACATTAAAGAGCACCAAAACAGAATTTATTGCTTGAATTTCCTAATGATATGGACAGAATTTGAAATCTGAGACTTTGTTTCATATCAAAAGTAACACAAAGCTTAGCCTCTTCCGATTTATTGGATGGGAGGCGCACTATGTACTGTTCATTCATCAACTGAAAAAAGCATAGACCAAAAGATCGATTGGGTTTTACGAATCGATATTGGTTCATAAAACCGCTGTCATTTATTTTTTTAAATGTATGTGTGTGTGTGTGTGTGTGTATGTGTGCACCTGGTATTTATCACGTTATGGGGACCAAATGTCCCCACAAGTTCAAAATTTACTGGTATTACTATCCTTGTGGGGACATTTGTGAGGTCCCCATGAGGAAACAGGCTTATAAATCATGCAGAATGAGTTTTTTTGAGAAAGTAAAAGTGTGCACAGTCCCTGTGAGGGCTAGGTTTAGGTGTAGGGTAGGTGTAGGGCAATGAAAATAGGGTTTGTACAGTATAAAAACCATTACGCCTATGGAATGTCCCCATAAAACATGTAAACACAACATATGTGTGTGTGTGTGTGTTTGATCTAGGAAAACCCAACATGTGGTGAAATTTGATCTTTTTTGGGTTTTGATACTGTATGAAAGCTAGGTTCAAGCCCTTCCCAAAACTATTTTTATTTTGTCCATAGCTTGAACGTATCATACAGAATTATGTTTCCTGTGATGGTGAGATATAAGTTTAGGCACTTTTGTATGTAAGGGAGAAAATTATTTTGCATTGTTTTCCAGACTCTTTCCAAGTTAAAGTGTTATAACTGTTTGTGTAGACTGTAGAAAAATACTAGAATTATTAAAACTTTTTAAACTGAATATTCACTCAATTTTTGTTCCATATATTAATTTTAACAGTAAACCTCTGTTTGTATGCCAAAAAATGAAAGGGTTTCAAGGATTTCAAGTAAATAAATGTTTAATGCCTTCATTTGATCATCAGAATCAAATTAAAACACACAAGAATTTCTGCAAAAAAAGGAAAAGAAACATAATATTCGTTATTACACAGAGAGTACCGAATAAAAGTACTGTTGGGCACTGGTTACCACCAAAGCCCCCACCCCCCAACGATGTAAACCTAGAGGAAAAACTGTGCATTTAATATAATTTTAAACTGTGGTATATTTGAAATCAGTTGCAAATAATATGCATTTAGGTAGTCGAAAACATCGCATTTAATTCACAGTTAAGTGTATTGTTAACTGACATTAAAGTATATTTTAGTTCACATTAATTGCTTGTCAGTACATTGAGCATATATATTTAATCATATATTAAAGACACAAAAAGTATGAAAGTACATATAAAGATATACTAAAATCACTAGTTTCAAAAACATAATCACTAAACTCTATAAACTTACATCAAATAATGATGCTTCAACAGTATCACCAATGACTAAATGGGAAAAAGATTTAGCCTTCTCCCGCAACTCTGATTTCTGAAAAGAAGTCTGTAGCATTACATTGTCTAAGACTGCTAATACAAATCTCTGACTCATACAATACAAGGTTCTTCACAGGACTTGCATCATCCAAAGAAAGTTGTTTAACATGGGTTTGAGGGATACTGATATTTGTTCACAGTGCATATTGGGAAGCACAGACATCTATTTTCATGCCACATGGACCTGTCAGCTTGTTTACTAATTTTGGATAACTGTCACTGAAAAAACTTTCTGCTATCTTGGGCTATAGAATCATCCTATCTCCATCACTCTGCTTACTCAGTAACAGCAAAGAAGTCGATAACCACCCAATTAAGTATAAAAATCCACTTCTCTCTAACTATCTCCAAGAAAATAATGTGTCTACTAAACTGGAAATCTAAAAAGTGTATACATATTAACCACTGTAATAATCTTCTTAGAGAATACATTACATTAGAAAAAATGACATTCACCCACAAGAATATGTCAGTATTCACCAACATCTAGAATCCATTTCGACAACAGCTTAATTTCTGCCATTATTTTGTATTTCTGTCATGACAACTCTCGGAGGGATTGGCATGGTAATGTACATGAAAATGTTAATGTATTTGGTCTTGGTGGAATAGATCTGATAACATACAGGTGCATCTCAATAACTTAGAATGTCGTGGAAAAGTTCATTTATTTCAGTAATTCAACTCAAATTGTGAAACTTGTGTATTAAATAAATTCAATGCACACAGACTAAAGTAGTTTAAGTCTTTGGTTCTTTTAATTGTGATGATTTTGGCTCACATTTAACAAAAACCCACCAATTCAACAAATCTCAACAAATTAGAATATAGTGACATGCCAATCAGCTAATCAACTCAAAACACATGCAAAGGTTTCCAGAGCCTTCAAAATGGTCTCTCAGTTTCACTAGGCTACACAATCATGGGGAAGACTGCTAATCTGACAGTTGTTCAGAAGACAATCATTGTCGTATTCCTCTTGTTAAGCCACTCCTGAACCACAGACAACATCAGAGGTGTCTTACCTGGGCTAAGGAAAAGAAGAAATAGACTGTTGCCCAGTAGTCCAAAGTCCTCTTTTCAGATGAGAGCAAGTTTTGTATTTCATTTGGAAACCAAGGTCCTAGAGTCTGAGGAAGGGTGGAGAAGCTCATAGCCCAAG
>JAHKKF010515312.1:0-41364 GCA_019740295.1 Labeo calbasu
ACTATTACATTATTTTTAATTAATTGTTTACCATTAATATATATATAGAGAGAGAGAGAGAGAGAGAGTTTCATTTTAATTCTTTTTTGTTAAATTATAGGTGGAAAGAAGCTTTTTAAGATTTGTTTTCAAAGAATACATCTTGAATTAAGTTTTCTACATTGGGCAATTTTAAACCTCATTTAAAAATACTTTTTTTTGGCAATAAATGATTAAACTATACACACACACATATTATAATTATATATAAATTATGTACAAATATTTAACATTGATTAAAAATAAATTTTCCAACACTAATCAGTGGAAAAAGAAAAGAACTTTTAAAAAAATGAGTTTAAAATGTATAGCACAAACTGAAAAAAAGTTTAATCTAATGCATTATTCCTTCACACGGCTAGAGTGAACCCTGTCATAACAGTGCAACAAAACTGCTGTTGCTGTGTTTTGAAAATCTATGTTTTGAGCCATAAACCTAATCTAAATCTGTGAAGTGCCCTTAAGATTAACACTAACCCCTTTTGGCAGTGATCCCTCACTTTACTACCCACTAAAGCACATTCACTGACACAGGCACAATTTGTTTGGTAGACGGCTTGATAAAATCTGTGCAAATATGTGCTGTGATGTCTTCTGCATGTGCTTTTTAATCACAAAGAACATTCCAAATATTTACCAGTAGCACTTTTAATCGCTCTCTTTCTCTCTCTCTCTCCGTCTTCAGCCACTCCAGAAATGTAAACAAACATCTAATCGGAAGTACAGTATCAAGTCGCACTGAGTCATTCCATCTCAATCGTTCAATCTCTCCCTGTCTGTTACTCACACACACACACACACACACACGCCCACACATACCTCCTCTCCTCGGCCCCTCCCCCGTCCTCGCTCTCACTCTGCCTGCCTCGGCCCCGGCACGTGATTGAGCGAGCGCACATGGACCAAGCGTGTGAGAAGAGGAAGAGATTTAAAAACATGCGAGCACGATCGCACACACGCCGTCTCTGCCTTTCATTCTTTGCTCCCGGCTCACCTGCGCGTCTCTCGCTGTTTACTTACCGGAGGTCTTATTCTCAGCTCTATATCAAAATCTTTTCCTCTCTTTTCACTCGCTGTCAGGCCTATTTATCTTTTTGTATCCCTTTTGTCAGTTCTGCCAGTCAGACCGCAGTTTTCTTTCTTGGACGTTTCTTACTGACCCATTCTTTTTAAATGACACGCACGCAAACCTCCCATTTGCGTTTTAAACAGCCCGTTACTCAAGTAAATACTTATGTTAACACGTACCTATAAAACGCAACTCACTTCTTTGCAAATAGCCGCACACCCTGTAACACTCACTCCCAAAAACCGCCCAAACCTCTCGACGGCGAAGTCTACAAACACACAACATGACATCTATACACACTCATAACAACACACACACACCCAAGCGATTAATACTCTGAAACTACACTGTAACACACACCCAAGGGACAGTCTGGTATTTTTTAACAAAGTCGCAAATGGACCGAATGTCTTGTAAGCAAGTGTTTGAACTGTGCAGACCTCATTTTCGGCCCACAGAGCTTCCTTTCTGCATCTCGACGGCTCCAGACCGGTCGTCTCACGGGTTTCTAACATCCTCTCTAGCTCATCTTTCACAGCTAGCTAAATCTCTGAACTGTGAACGCACACTCACCGTGCAAGCAGTCTCCGGTTCCCAGCATGCTTTGCGGCGTGTGCATGTCCAGCCCGAGCAGAGAGGGCGAGGAAGAGGCGGTGGTGGCTGTCGGCGAGGAGGATGAGGAGCAGTGTGGGGGCGAGGTGGGGAGGCACTGGGAGCCCTGGTTGGGGATGGCGGACTGGGGGCTTTGAGAGGGTATCTGAGCCGAGGTGGAGTTGGAGGTACTGTGCATGCTGCTCATGCCGTTCTCCGTCAGAAACTCCTCGAGATCCATGTACTGCAACTGGAACAGGCCGCCATCACACGGTAATGTTCGTTCCCATAGCAACGGGCCCAGGAAGGAACTGTTGTTGCTGTTAGAGAAGCTGCCCGTGCCTGCGCCGTTGCTGTCGGCGACTAGTCCATTGCTGCAGCCGTTGCGCAAAGGGCAACGACCGAGAGAGTCTTCGTCGATATCCATCCTGTCCTTACCTGTGATGGAGAAAAAGCGAAATCCAACTTAATCTGAATATCTCAAACCATCTAAAAAGACATTGTTATGAACACACGTATTGACTTTTCTAGATTTCAAGCGAGCAGTATTTCTGATGCCGCTCGGATTACGTAGTTCGGGACAGAATAACACTTCCCAGCAACTTTCACATCCCTCTGGGAGAACTACCTTTGCAATGTCAACACATGTGAATAGCTCCCAGTGCATCAATGCAAAACGAAGAGCCTTTGAAACACTTTCCTTTAAACTTGCAAGATTGATGCGTTTTGACATTCCTGAAAAACCATGGTAAAGTGATTACAATGTTACACCGCACTGACACCGATGAACTGTGGTTTAGTAACAATAGAGCTGAACAATGGCTAAATGTTACAGAACTATGGTATTATGGCTGAACCAAAGCTGTGACGTCAGTCATGACGTGTATTGTTTAAAACAATATTACACAATGTTAAAACACAGCAATACTACAATGATGCTCCGCTCTGGTATAGACTTAGAAAACCACTTCTAATCAACAGACAAAACGAAGGTCTTAAATCTAAAGGTTTCCGTCTTAAAGTATGTAGGTGGGGTCTGAGACACTCTAGGGTGGGGTCTAAAATTTTAACAACACTAGTTAGGCTAAATCAGGCGTTTTACGGCGCATTGGTGAGGAAGCCAGAACCAGTAAACGGAGTTCGAAATGAGACATTTCTGGTTTAGCTATAATGTATAAAAACAAACCATTAAATGTAACTGTAATCCTTTTAAAAAAAATACTCAGGCTTTAAAACAATTAACCACACCAAACTGTTCTTGAATCATTTATGTACAGTTTGAAAAATATCGGTGTTCAAAAGCAACTGCACTGGATTTAACGATAAATGATGCGATTCAAACGCCGTGCGCACACAGAAACTGGCTTATAAGTAGTGCTGTCGAACGATTAATCGCGATTAATCGCATCCATATATTTTATAAATAAATGTAACATTTTTCCATATTCTTCCCCATTTGTATACATTTTAATAAATGTATATAATATACTCACATGTAGTATGTAAACAAACTTTTATTCTGCATACGATTAATTGCATTCATGTATTTTATAGGTAAATCTAACATATTTTTTTCCTTACTCTTTCCCATTTGTATATACTTAATAAATACATATAATATACTCACATGTAGTATGTAAACAAACTTTTATTCTGGATACGATTAATCGCGATTAATCGCAATCCATATATTTTATATATAAATCTAACATATTTTTTCCATATTCTTCCCCATTTGTATATATTTATTACATATATGTAGTACACACAGATGTTGTATGTAAACATAAACTTTTATTCTGGATACGATTAATCGCACCCATATATTTTATAAGTAAATCTAATCCATTGTTCCATATTCTTTCCCATTTGTATAGAGTTAATAAATATACATAGTACACACACGAAGTATGCAAACATAAACTTTTATTCTAGATACGATTAATCACGATTAATCGCATCCAAAATAAAGGTTTATATATTATATATATATAATTATAAGTATATAATTTTGATCATATATAAATATTTTATACATAAATCTAATCCATTTTTCCATATTCGTTCCCATTTGTATAGAGTTAATAAATATACATAGTACAAACCTCTATTCTGAAAGCGATTAATCGTTTGACAGCCCTCTAAGTTTTTTCCCTTGCCGCTTTAGGGACGGTTTCTATTAACGATGACCAGATAATCAGTACAAAGCAACGGCACTGACAGCAATCCATGCAGACGCTTTTCCAATATTCACAATGTTGTATTCATAGGCAGTGGAAAACTTCTGTCGGTGTGGTTAGGCTGTGCATTGCACAGGCCTGTAAACAAAATGGCTTAGCCAACAGCTGACCTCAAAGTACCTGGGTAGTGAGCTAAGTGGCTGGCCTGGCCTTGTTTATCTCTTCAACTAAGTCCCATGTGATGTTCCATCTGAGGCTCACTGAGATATACAGTAAGCACAGTCGCACATGACCCTGTCATTTGACATGTTAAACCACAAATTTTATAATCAGTAATCGTACTAATCAGGAAACTAACTGGCCTTGTGACTACTAACACAACACTTAGACTTTCCAAAGGGGAACAAACACATGGTTGACAGGGAGCTCGTTATAATAAACACTAAGTGTCAGGGAAGCAGGTGCGTTTCCTCACCCTTCATTTCTGTACAGTCTTTGCCGCGCTGGTCGCCCTTCACTGGAAGCTGCAGGAGCGACTTTAAGTTTGCAGCGGAGTTTAAGTGTCCTCCGTTAAGTGTGCCTCCTGCCTGGCTACTGTTGCCAAACTGTGGACTGGCTCCGGCAGAGGGAAGGTCCGGGGGAAGGAGCTGTGAAAGCGGCCTGGCCATCATCCAACGTCAGCCGGATTGAGCTCCCTTGACCGCTAGATGTGTGGGTGATTCAATACTATTCTGTAGCCGTGAAACCAATCACATGACGATTCATAGTGGAAACAACAACAACAAAATATTAGCATTAGTTCGCAGTCAAACAGCACAGATACTAACATATGATGTAACTGGATTCACATCATTAGAGTACCATAAAAGTACACACAAAGTTATGAAGTCATGCAACATAAGACAGTGTTTGCTTTAGAGATAGAGGAGGAGGAAAACCTGCGCGCTCACGTGCACCAGAGCATCTGATTTATGAAAAAATAATTCAAAATTACCTTTATTTGAAAATAAGGTTTTAAACGATGAGAGCCATTCTGGTTGCATTTGATTGTAGATTGTCAGAGTGGATGCAAATATACATTCCCAGTAATTCCAGAAAATGTTGACAGATGATCTTCTGCTGTAACTTTTATAAATACAAACAGACGAATGTCAAGAAGAGCGATGTCCAAGACCGACGTGGAAAAAACGCAACAAATTAACCGGACACAGCGGTTTCGGTAGAAAACAGTGCTGAAATCTCGGAGAATAAAAAATCCAATATCGTGAATGCGCGCTCAACTCTTGAATGCTGGAAACTTGCGTCGTCTCCAAAATAACAAATGAAAACAAAACGAAGTAAGTGTTGCTGAGTCAATTTCTGCTGCGTAGCGCGATTGGTGGGATGTTGACGTTTTTTTCCATTCAGTCGCTCAATCGCGTTTTCCCCCTGTGGTCACCCCCTTCTGTTCAGTTCTCTCTGCATGTGTGTTACCGCACGCTTTGAGCTTGAGCCGCCCGAGCTTTTCGCTCAGCTGGAACGAACACGGGCCGCTCACGTGACGTCACACCTCTCAGAGTAAAAGCGCGAACACGGCACAGAGGCGCATCACTGATTAATATTAATAAGGCACGCCCCCTCGTGACAGGCACGCTCCTCGGGGGTTGGTAGCACTGATTAAAAACAAATTGGTCGATAATTTCACTCCCAGCTGTCCAGATGACGCCTATGTTAGGCACCTAGAAAACACATGAACATGTGGCCACTTATTAAACTGTAAAGTGGACAGTTTTAAAGTGCATCCGAATTACGCTTTAATAACAAATATAGCATTAAACTGTCGTTTTAACAACCTGTCAGTTGTTTTTACACTCAGTCCTATGCTTCTGGCAAAACAACAACACAAAAAAGACTATCAAGCGAACGGACACACTTTTTCACTTCACTAGTAATCCGCAGGAAACGTGAGCATCATGCGAGAGGAGACGGCAAATACACGTTTGCGTCTCCGAAACACAGACGCGCTCTCCCGTGCACATGGTGTCCGCACGCGGAGACGCGGCTGAGCCCGTTTGTCCTTTTTACTGCCATTGGCTGAGGGAAAAGAGGCTCCTCCCTGCTCGCCCAGCCATTGGCTAATGCGAAGAAGTGCGCTCCGCCTATTTATCCCACCCATGCTAGAGCCGCGTGAGAATACAGAAACTGCGTGAATCCAGGGGAAGAGTGGCGCACACCCACAAAAGATTCAGAAATAAAGGAAATAGATTTGCTGGGGTTGAACTTAGTGAACCCAGCCTCACGAGAATATTAGAGTATTGTAATGCTCAATACAGGTCTTACGATTTCCCAACTCAAACTATTATGTGTGTTTTAAAAGATAGGCTAACAAATAACTATAGCCAAAACAAAACTAATTAATAAGGACAGTAGAATGCAAAGACGGAACAGAGGGTATCTGCTAAGGTGCTTTTGTGCCTTGTTTTTCCATATTCACAAAAACAATACGCGAATACACCGTCCCTGTCTCGTCTAACACATTAATTCGACGTCTCCCTCGTGAGCGCGCACACACACACACACACGAGGGCTCGGTGTACTTGTTTTCCACCCACTATCAGCATTTAAATCCATGTGACAGTTGTGCTCCCAGCTTCATACCATAGGTTGTAGGATCCATGCTGCCACCAACTGATCAACATGGAAAACAGCACTCTAAAATGTTCCAAAACCTTTTGTTTAGTCAGTTTCACAGCCTCATCGCCTATTTTTCAGCTGTACAGTATATTGAACAGTATATTCTATTCATGATTAATTCACAAGAGCTATAATTTTATAAAAATATATATATCGTATTCAGGCAGAAACTGACAAGTGTAGGTCAAATGATGGAAAGAAGGGCACTCAATACACCATTCAGTTGGAATTCGATAAATAAAATTAGAATTGGACTACACTGTTTTTCCCCCATGCCTTTTTGGGCAGTGTGCATTTTAGCAATACTAACGCAGGTACAAATAAAGTGTCCTTGAATGCACTAAAAAATACTTAAATACAAGCAAGTACATTTGTAGTACATTCTTATTTTTGTGCTAAATACCACTGATATTCAAACTGATTTTAGTGTATTGAAATAAAGTTTACTACCATAAAAATATACTGAGAACTTCAAATTTTTGTGTATTTCTTAAAAATGTGCTTTGAATGATTTAAAAATTATTTCATTGTTAGTACATTTTTATATAGGCCTAGTTATCTTTAGTTTAAATTGGTTTTTAGTTAAAATATATTAGCAATGTAATAGTTATAAGTCCATTTTCCCAACTGTGCTACTTAAGTACACTTAATATAAATACACTAGTTAGCACTAACACTTAAATTGATTTTAAGTGTAGTAGTCAGATAAAGTACCAGAAGTAGTTTATAGCTGCATTAAAAGTGTGCTACGGTCACTATAAATAAAACTTTAGTGGATTTTTTGACATTTGTTTTATTTGGATTTTCATGAAAAAAGTAGAAATGTATTACTTAAGTAAAATCCTGTTTGTCACTGTGCTTAGGCTACTATAAATGCACTAACAGCATGATTGGATTATTCATTCATATGTATAAAGAAGTGCTACTAATGACAGTAATAGTGTGCTTGATTGTACTATTTAAAGACATTAAACACACCATTAACATGTAGTTAAGTATCATATAAAGGGAATGTTAAGATAATTACAATACATTTAAAATGAATTATTTAATCTATAAAAATAAGTGGGCAATACCGTATAAATAACATATGGTGTCCCAAAATAGCACAGTTGAGTTTATTTAGATGTTCTTAAGATTATCTTAAAGAATAATTTTTAGTATATTAAGTACAAAATTAGTGTGTGAAAATAGAGCACTTTAAGTACATTATGAAAGTGTACTAAGTGTAGATAAATAAAGTGTAATTTAGTGCACTTTTTTAACCTGGGAAATGATATTTGCCAATTAAAAAGCCATTTTTTGTCTAAATATACTCAGACACAACTATTCCCTTAAGATATTAGCTAAAAAAAAGTAGTATTGTTACTACATGTAAAATAATCTTACAGCAACAGAATAATATAATGATAAATATTTAAACATTGTAACAGATTTAACAGAAGCAATAAATAAAAAAAAAAAAATAAAAGTTAAATAAACAGTACAACAACACCAGAAACGGATTAAGCCATGAAATACAGTTGTATGCAAAATGCATATTTAGCATATTTTAATAGAAATGCAAATAAATATGAAATACTGAGGTAACAATAAAGGTTTACATGGAATTAATGAGGATATAACATTTTAAAATTTTATTAAATGCTTGGGTATCATCAACAACCAGCTTATCATGTGTAAATAAAGTGATAGAAACATACTTATTACTTTTCTTCTTTTAAAGAAAAAGAGAGGCTATAAGTAGTATGGCATCTCTACATAAAAGGTGAGAAAAGTACATGGGATACGTTCATAGTTGGCAAGTGGACAGACTGTGTCACACATTAATACACTTAATCAAGACCTGATCTAAAGTGATAACTCTTACAATCACTCTTCCAACTACCTGAAGTGTAGCTATGATAAAAAGATAATTGACTTTTGCTTAGAAAAACATAATAAAATATTGACACAATTTACAGTACAGTACACGTATTTCGTTCCATTCCTCCCTTAAGTTCTATACATAGACGCTACATTGTTTTAACTGTCACAATTTGGTAAGGCTTTTGCCTTCAGGGCAATCATATGCGAGTATTACATTTTTGTCCTTTGACTGGTTATGTGAAAAATCAGATTTTTCGTGTTTAAGTGCTGGCGTTACCATCTTAATGGTAGTTTTCTTTAAGAACAGTAAATAAATCAAAACAGGGCTCACATTTAATATTAGGGATTGTTAAACAGCATGTATTATTATTATGCATTAATTTCTTATGGTTTCTCTATTAAGAGTTAAAATACATTTTCAATTGGATTTGTCGTGTAACCATCATCACTCAAGTTGACCTTTCAACACATGCAGTCATTTAAATACTCCTCAAAATAAAATACTCGTCTTCCTAGCAGAACCCTTTTTTTACTCATCCTGATACTGAACGCACTTTTTACATGAACAAAATCACATCTCCACACTTGCTCTAAGTGAACACCAACAACACAATATATATCAGAGACAGAATAATTCTACAGAGCATCTGTTGAGGTGAGCAATAGCCTACTGTTAGGGCACAGTACAATATTTGCCAAATCACTGAAACTTCATCTATTGCCAGCCAATATGAACAAGAGTTTCCTCTTAAAAGATTGGATAGATGGGTAGGCTAAGCATTTCATTAAAACAAATGTCTTTGATACATTTGTGAGTTTGTTGAAGGTGCTCATTTTCAGGGGTCCAAGTTACCAGAGGAAATTTAATATGAATGAGAGAGAAAAGAAAAAGCTCTCCTAACACACAAGCCAATACCTACATGAGCATAAGATTTAGTATTCAGTCAGGTATCTCGGTTCCTCTCATGAAAATCGCAACACTTCTCCTCTCAAGGTGCATATGAAAATGAGTTTAACGGCAAAACTTAGTGACTATATTCCATATGCAAGGATGAAGAGTTTCCTTTACACTCAAACCTCCTGTATGTTGATCCCATGACTAATTTAACACAAAGAGCCCTATCTCGTTGAAACTTAGCCAACGTCCCGCGACACACCTTCTTGTGCCGTGTGAGGAGCATCGCGTTCCAGAAACGACAGGGACAATGTTTACAAGAAAATGCTCTGTTGGCTAAGTGGGAGCTCCTGTGAATGAGAGCCGAGAGGAACTTGCGAGACTGTTTTCCACAAACTGGACATTTCAAACGATGCTGAAGGCCTCTCACTTTGGGACAATGTCTAGCTGCTATGTGAACTTTGAGGGCTACCTGTTGAGAGAAGGTAGCACCAAGGCAAAGGGGACAGGACTTTCTCTTCAGAGGAACTTTGAGAGAACGAAGCCTGTTAAGCTTCAGTCCGCCTGGAAGGCCCAGTTCATACACAGCGCTCCCTCCACTTCCACGTCTGATTCTCACGAGCACGGCCATGCGCTTCTTAATTTTATGTTGCGTCCTGTGCATTGCTCTCGTTTTTCTCTTAACAAGTTTTCTTCTCTCATTTCTCTGCCTTTCCCCAAGGGGGACCTCCACCTGTTCTCTCTCTACTTTTGCAGCCGGGGTCCATTTGTAGCCTATCTCCTCTCTCTCTTGCCGTCTTTTTTTTTTTTTTCTTCCGTCTCCTCAACTCCTCTTGGCTTTGAAAAGTGTGGTGTTGTNTCCCCAAGGGGGACCTCCACCTGTTCTCTCTCTACTTTTGCAGCCGGGGTCCATTTGTAGCCTATCTCCTCTCTCTCTTGCCGTCTTTTTTTTTTTTTCTTCCGTCTCCTCAACTCCTCTTGGCTTTGAAAAGTGTGGTGTTGTGTAGATTGAATCTCAGCAGAATGCTGCTGGGAATTGTGGTGTTGCTGATGTGGCTCTGATGGAGGCAACAAGAGGGAATGCACAGGTATGTTTGGAGTAAGAGTATGCCCGTGACCACTGTGATAAATGGGTTCACCCTTTATCCCAGTGTGTTGATGCTGATGGTTACAAAGAAGAGGCCCTGAGGAAGTTGACGGCAGAGAATGAGAATAAGAGGAGGCGTTAGACGAAGAAGGGTGTGCAGCATTGGTATCGGGTATATAGAACAGAGGGGAGTAGCCAGCTTGTGTTTGGGGAGGAGCCTGCTGGCTATGAAGAACTCCATGTTGTTCGACATGTGCGCCACTAGGTGGCGCAAGCTGAAGCAAAGCATTTGTAGCAGCTTCGCTTTCCGATATCGAACCACCAACACTGTTATCTTCCCCTGTGCTCCTTTGAGCAACTGGCTGGCCAGTCCGTGTTAAGCCATGCTGAGAAAGCTTGTGTCGCGTAAGGCTGTTAGAGTATGCAAAAGCCTTACCACAGACTTCACAAGAAAATAGCTTTTCTCCACCACCCTCGTGAACAGTTTGGTGATGTGCTGTTAAGTGAAAGTGATGGCGGAACGATTTCCAGCATATAGCACATGTGTACAGTCTAGGAGGAGGCTGAGTGGTTGATGTCTGTGGTTTGACATCTTGAGTGTATGAATAGAAAGACGAAGAGCTGCTTTGACCCCCTTGAATCAAGCTGCCACCAGAGGATGGATAGCTGTTAAGGTTTTCCCCACCTGGTGTTGTTGGCACTTCTTCCATTTCTCCTTTCTGGTGTAGCTTGCCATGTCTTTTAAGGCTCTGAGCATATCCAAAGTCTTTTCCACACAGGATACATTTGTAGTTCTTCTCTCCAGAATGCACAGTGTGGTGCTTGCTAAGATGAAATGCCTCTCTGAAGTACTTGCCACACACGGTGCAGTGGTGAGGCTTTTCTCCAGTATGTATTCTGTCGTGTCTCCGCAAGGTCTCTCTTCTTGCAAATCCTCGACCACAGACGCTGCACAAATACGGTCTAACGTCACCACCGGGCCCTCCTGGTCTGTGAGAGGACTGCCTTCTTTTAGGGGGCTCAACACCAATCACCCCGGGTTCCTTCTTCTTACGGGGCTTACGAGGGCGCTTGGGCTTTCCACCAGGCGTCTGCTGGTTTGGTTGCTGGTTGAGGGCCACTGCACTTGGGTTAGTACTTCCTCTATAGGACTTTTCCAGGCCAGATGTTGATAACGGACCACTAGGCGGGGCAAGAGGCCCTAGACCCAGACCTCCAAGCAATCCTCCAATGATATCCCTTCGATCATCCCCTCTACCTCCACTATGGGCAAGATCACCACTCATACAGTTTGCAGCTGCAGCAGTGATAGCAGAAATGGCACTGTTGACGGAGCTAGTGACATCATCTTCAGAATCCTCTAGCAGGGATGAAAGTGGGAGATGTGGCTGTTGATGATGCGGCTGGCTTTGGTTTTGTGGGTGTGGATGCAGAGTAGGAGCTAACGGCGCCTTCCTAAGTGCAGGCCCTGTCATGCTGCCACCACCACATGCGGTTGTTCCAGAATACAAGTTACTTTGAGAGCGCTGGTCCTTGTAGTCATCACTGAAATCATCACTCCGGTAAGAACCTGCACAACAGACTAAACAGTAATAATGCTATGCACACAAATTTCACAGTGCCTATGAAAAATTGTGACTTTTGAGTGGGTTTACTAAAAATATGCACTACACTAGACGTTACTCACCCGCTGCATTAGTCGCTATTCCATCTTGGGAGCTCCCAGCTTTATTGCTCTTGCTTTCTATATTACTTTCATGCTTAGGTCTTGGTGTACGGCCTGACTTGCCACAGGTGCCCGAGGCTGCATGGTTCAAAAGGGATGTACTTTCCCGAAAACAGCGACCGCAAGCTGGACAGCGGAATGGTTTCTCTTCATGTATTTTTTCATGGCGGGTGAGCGACTCACGACGATTGAAAGCACGACTACAAGTAGTGCAGGCATAGGGCCGTGCGCCAGAGTGGATGACACCATGTTGAAGTAGGTGCCCCTTTTTCTTGAAACCTTTTCCACACTCGGAACAATGGAAAGTCTTGTCAGGACTGCCACATGAAGATGAGGCTGCGCTATCTTGAGTAGAGTGGGGAATACTTGGGTCGGAAGGATGCAGAATTGGGTTTAAAATGTTACTTCTCGTGCCACTTGTGCCAGCTGTGGTTAATTCGTGACTACGTAGGTGCCTGCGCAGACTAGAGAGATGTGTGAAAGTTTTGCCGCACTCGCCACAATGATAAAGGGGTTCTTGTTCAGGCTGAGACTGAGGTGGCATGGAACCATGGCTGTCTGTTTTGGAGCCATTTGTTACCAAGACTGATGCTGATGTAGAAGAGGATGCAGAAGAGGATGACGAGACAACAGAAGTAGAGGATGATGAGGTTAAGTGGGAAGAAGGGTCTCCACCAATGCCTGACAAACTAACACCCCCACCTCCATCCAAGCCCGGTGTGTTCTCCTGGTTGAGTCCCCCTGAAGTGCTACTGTTAGGGTTTGTAGAGTTGTGACTGCTGCTGCTATTGTTGTTGCTGCTTTCAGTCTTTCTCTGTGGCAGGTAGCCAGCCATGGCTTTCTTTCTCCTACCACCTCCTCCGCCACCACTTCCTCCGACAGTGCTATCCCCTTTTCCCTCCTCTTTTGATAAAGAAAGATGTAGAGGAAGTGGAAGTGGCAAACCAGCTTCCTGCTGCATCAAAGATGCTAGCTGGTTGGAGGAGAGCACTGGGATTCCTTG
This sequence comes from Labeo calbasu, assembly GCA_019740295.1. NCBI lineage: Eukaryota > Metazoa > Chordata > Actinopteri > Cypriniformes > Cyprinidae > Labeo > Labeo calbasu. The sequence goes on from JAHKKF010515312.1 coordinate 13,133, forward strand.
AAAGTCAAAACCTCCGAGCGAAGAAGGTTGCGTTGAGGAGTGGAGTGGATGGTGTGGATGTGGGTGAGGGTGAGGGTGAGGGTGAGACAAAGTGTGAGGTGGTAGTTGCTGCTGTTGTGAAGGTGGCTGTTGTGGCTGTGATAGAGTAGTTGAGTGACCATGAGCATGTGAAGAATGAAGAGCGGGGGGTGGTGCAAGTGCTGAACCTGTTTCAGCTTGGCCCAGACCAAGACCTAGATGGTTATGACTGCCTTGCTGAACTAAAAATTGTTCTAAACTGGAATTGGCCGGTACTCCAGATAGAAAATACTGATTTGCGGCTAACATGCAGCTAAACTGTTGATGTAGGCTTCGGGCGTCAGACTGAGATCCTGCCAACTGATGACTAAAGGTAGTTACTGCACTACTGCTGGGAGGGTTATTGGAAGTTGCAACAGAACTTGAAGGAGATGGGGAGGAGGACGGTGGACCAGGAGAGGCCTGGGGTACTGACAAGCCAGGATGCAACGGGGGTGGTGGTGGTGGAACAGATGAAACCAGTCCTCCAATTGCCCCTGCACTTCCTCCGCTTCCACTACTGCTGGAAAAATGATCAAATCGCCCTACTCCTGAATGTAACTGCTCTTGTGCAAGGGTTGCCTCGGTTGGGTGGAATGAGCGCAAAAACTGGGGGTATCCACTCACATGACTTCCACCACTGCTACTGCTTCCAGACATCTTGCTGGATTTCCTCAAACTTTGAGAAGATGAAGAGAGGGATTGCTGTTGCAGAGGTGGGGGAGGCGCACTCATTTTTGCAAAAATTGATGCAGAATCTGTAAAGGCACTGCCTCTAGATGGTTGTAGTGGGCCTAAGCCAAGTCCAGACAAAATCGACCCAGATGTCTCACCTTGCTGCTGTTGCTGCTGCTGTAACTGGTGTTGGTGAAGCTGCACTTGCTGTTGGTGTTGAAGTTGTCGCTCTAATCCAAGACCTTTGAACTGATGGGATTGGTGTCCACTCAGCATCTCTATGATGTCCACATTGTATTTGCCAAACTGGAACATCTCCCAGTTACTGAAACATGGGTGCGCAGTGGCAACACCTTCTGCTCTCTGAGCAGCAACAATATTTCTGTGATGCTCTTCTACTGAGTTGTGGTCAGAGGCAGCAGAAGCACTTTCAAAAAAGTGTTACCTCACATTTTCCTTATGCTACTGGTGTTGCTTCATTTAAAGCGGGCACTCACATTCTCACTCTTCGGGCAAGTAGTCGACGAGGCCATTTTTGCATTGATTGTACCATGAATTTGTAATTTCTGCAAAAAGCTGTTGTCCAATGGGATTTGTCACTTATGAGATGACCAAAATCGACTCCCTTTTGGCTTCACATTGGATTCCATATAATCACAGTTATTTTGGATAATTCAACTTTGATTTCAGTATTTCAGTCTGAACGCTCCATAAGTGCAAAGACATACGGACTGGTAAAAGAATGCCACAATTGCACGAGATGCAATTATGTTTTCACATTTTGGGAAGTGCACTAAAAGTGCTTAATGTAGTCCGAGTTCATTAAAAAATTTCCACTTGCTTGGTTACATTTTTTAGTTGATGACCATCCCACAGTAGGATGGATCCCTCCAAATCCCATGGGCTGGTTTCATTACATTCAGTATCTGTTAATTCTTAATCCACTCTGACAAAAGTGGCTTACATCTCCGTTTCCAAGTTTCAAATAATATGTTTTTCATTTTTTCCATAGCTGGAAGCAAAATCCTCCACTATCATTCTTGAGGGCTGTGAAAATTCTTTCTGCCACTCCTCTTCTCACTGTGAGAGGAAAAAAGGAGCAACATGTTAAATGATTGATTTTAAACAAACACTTCTAAAATAATATTAATCATCAAAACCCTAAAGACAACAAAACATTTTGATTTAAAAAAAAACACAACAACAACAACAACAACAGACAGACTGTTTATTACAGCATTTTAATGTTTGTTTGTTTTTTATTACACAGAAAATGTCATGTGTGTGAATATTTATGGGAGTACTGGGACATCTCTGAAAAAAAGTTCCAAGTGTTTCACTTGAACATCTTATGGCATTTCCATGATTTAATTTTTGCTCATTTGTATTCTTAAACAGCAAAATGAAATATCTCACAATAACAAAAAGAATACAAAATCTGGGTCTCTATTATTTCTAGTGATCTAAATTGAAGACAAATTATTACTGACATTGATAATTCACTTTGAAATACTACATCATATATTTTTTTAAAAATTATAACATTACTTCATCTTATCTATCGGCATCATTTAAATGACAGAAATTAACAGATATATTCAATTGATAGTCGCCGTAGAGTGCACTGATGCATTTAACGAATGTCATTTTACAATCACAACACGATACTAAACAAAAGTAGTGTGAAATACGTTCTCAGACGATATGCGGAATGAAAACAGTAAGATAATATACACATTTCCAAATATTTGCACAGTTTTCTTATATTTTAACGTCGCGGGTGTTTTCTATCACTTTATCTTACATTCTGAGCAGTTGGCATTGTGCTGAAAAGATGCTGAGTGCGGTGTGAATCGTCAGGGGTAGAGGTGAATTTCATGTAATTATTACATCTTCCGATCGCATCGCGTATCACTAAAGAAAAGAAAATGTCCATTTCGACAGACTCCGGGGAGTATTGGAAAATAGTCTACGATGGGGAAATGCACTTCGAAATTCAAAAGTGCTTTAAAAATGCTCCTCAGAGTATATTAATGGACGCGAAATCTTTTAGCGCTGGGGCTATGTGTAACATGTTAGCATGCAAAACAGCTGGCTAATACTACACATTCAGCAAAGGGACACAGCATAGCTTGCCGTCATGATGCGCGACCTAACAACAGCAAGCCAGATAATGCAGGAGCAAAACTGTCTTACTGTGCAAGTAAACGAATCATTATAAAATAACAGTCGAGACAATAAAATAGGCCTTTTTACCTACGCATCCATCTTTTAGCCTGGTCAAGATGAACAGGGCCTGCTATACTCTCTCCCACCCTGCCCCCCTCGTTCATGTACCCCAGCAGCTCTGCGCTGTTTTCCAGTGGTTAGCCTTCTAGCTACAGCTAGTTAGCAGACTCTGTTTCCACTGCAACCGTGCTGCGATAGCATGAGACCGAGTGTCCCTTATATTGCAAAACAGATGCACTTATCGTACTTATATCCTGTGAAAAATGCATCAAACGGTATTACGACCGATGACTTTTTATTTTACGTTTGCTTTTTATGTCGGCTAAAATATTTTGGACGCTCTATGTTGGTGTTTTACAAAGAACGAGTGACGTGTGAGATTTTAACATTGGTCGTTTCCGGACCTTGGAACACTTCCGGCTACCCCGTTATCTGCCCGTTATGTTTTTTTCATTTGCGGTCGAGACAGCGTTCGTGTGTAACTGGTGTGTTCCGAATATTAGCGTTTTAAAATATAGTGTCACTAATAACGATGTGGTTCGTTTGTTTTTAGCTGCATTGTATACGCGGTTAGCTAGCATTAAAGTGTTTTCAGTGTTGTTGTTGTTGTTGTTGTGCAGTCAAATGTCAGCGAGCTCGCAATAGGTAATACTGAGGTAAATGCGAATGACAACGCGGCGAATATAATTCTGATATAATATGCTAAATGTGCTATCCATTTGTTCTAGTATTCTTTTAGCATTATGTTTGTATCTTAGAAGCTCTTATAGTGGCCATTTTATTACATACTGACAGCTCAAATTCAAAGGCTGGTCCTTATCAAAATGGCTGCCTTGGAATTGCTAGTCTTATTTCCAGTCTGATGCATCATGGAAGATAAGATTGTAAACATTGTATAGTAAATGACGACATTATGAATAATTTAAATGTTCTGTCTCTCTTATGTGTGTCATGAGACATTCAAGGCAACAGTTTCATCAGTTGACTTTATTTTACAAAGGTGAAACTTAATCTTTATGGAAAGATTTTAAATACGTATATGTATATATATGTGGTGTGAGGGCATTTGTTATGATAGTAAAATAGATGTAAACATCATTGGGTTAATGCTTGCTTTAAAGTTATTTACTGTGCTTAAATATTTCAAGACATGAGCTCATTGCTGTTTTCCCAGGGTTTCGGTCTTCATTGTCCTGCTTTGCTTGTGTGCAACCATCGTAGGCTACCAACCTTTTAAAATGCTTCAGGGCTTTATTTGCACATCCAATGTTCGTTATTTTCTGCAGTAATATGCCTTGTGAATAAATTCCATAAACATTTTCATAATTATGGCTTGTGGATACAAAACAGACATTGCTACAGACTTTTTATGACAAAGAAAATACTAAATCGAGTCATCTGTTCTAATTGTCCCTGAAAGAAACATTAAAAAGTTGAAATTTCACTTAACAAAAAGAAGACATTCGGTTACACACATACAACATACATCCTATGACATCATTTATAAACCCATTGTGATGTCTCTGCAACAAGTAATGGCATTTGCAGGCTTAGAACAATTACTATATGACATCACACTGAGAGATTTTCGAAGGCACTCCTCATCATTAGGAATGCATGAAGAATTGGCAAACAATAAGTGGCTTTAAAGTTTGTGCTTCTATTTTCTACTCATAATTTCAAAAGAATTTCATGAGAAAGATATCTAAAACAAGTTAACACTAAAACCACAGAGGAAAAAAATCACCATCATAATCATAATATAACCATAACAACAAGAAGAAATTTCACCAATAACCATAATATTAACTGTCATAGTAATGACAATAACAAACACCAATGTATTACAGAGCTGTTAGGAAGATTGTCTTTAAGTTGTATTCATAATTCATTAAGATACACACTAGTTCCAGTGAAAAGTTAAATGAATGTGTTACCACCGATCCTCCTGATGCTGATGTGATAAAAACTACTCCTTAACACTTTTACTGGGAGGCGTATATATTCAAATAGTCCGCAGCTTATAACGCTCAGTTTCATTACACTGAAAATTAACCAAGAGGTATAAAGTCTATGAGAGAAAAAAAGAAAAAATGAGCAGTTGGTGGTTTTACAATGTAAATTCGTTAGTTTTCATTGGTAAAATGAGTTCCTGACACCTGCGCTATTTCTCAGAGATCAGAATCTGGCTTGTTTGCGAACAATCTCACATTTACGTTTTTCATTGTAATATTTACTTACCACATTAATATCTTTTCGTAAATAATGAGATTATTATCACTGAATAACGAGTAAGCTGTGGGTAACATCTGTACCACTAACGCATGTGTGTTGTATAGCCCTTAATATTGATAAGCGTTATTGGTTATGACAATATCAGGTATGACGTGTTCATATCTCAGTAACAGCAAAAATACAGGTTAGCTGTTTTGGCATGCCCGTATCCTCAGACGTTTCGCAGAGTCTCCGTTTTTTTTTTTTTTAACAGCATATACACATGGCTTCAACATGGAGATTCAAAAAGCAGTCCAGGAGGTTTGTCTTTATGCAAATGTCAACCCACACCTGAGCGAGATAATGATACTGCCATGTCACGCGCTAATTTTATGCCAGAATATCATAACGTATACATACATTGATGAGTGCCCTTACTCTTGAGTCGTTTTCTTTGTCTCAGTTCCATATTTAATAGCTTAAGGTGAACCATTATGTCTACACAGTATGCCTAAGAGGAGCGTTAACGTTACAGGAACCGAATGTATTATTCTTGTGCTTTTGGTAGTCCAGCGTCCCTTATGATGAATCTCCCTTACAAATCCCAGCACTTGGACATTGTAGAAAGTGGTGGCTCAGAATCCAAACAAAGTGCCATTGATCATTAATGAGTCTTTTTAAATGGAGAAAAAAGATGATTGTCAGACATTTCTCTTGGTTTTCATCTGGGCCTTTCTGCCCAATTGTGTCCCAGAATGGCTTTCATCGATAGTTCAAAGCGATCTCCAGTTAGGTACTGAAGGGCAAGCTTGAGGATTTAAAACTATTTTCAGGATTTCAACAAAACAAATTAAACAGAAACTCACTTGGTACATCCATGTTAAATTCACACTGAATAAGATGCAGGCGAAACAATGGTAAGATATGGTAAGGCTTGCTTTCTCTGTCTCGAGTTCTTACGAGTTTATGGATATGCTCCTCAAACTGTTCCATCTTCATTCGTTTTGACATACGTCGTGAAAACCCTGCCGCACTTCCTCATTATGTGGAAGTGGATTAGGGTTTAAGAAGAGATAAGATCCAGCATTACGTTTGTCCAACTGTAAGTAGCTTTACAATTCATCAGTTGGGATAAGCGCTCAACTCGTGTTCAACTGGTTCCTCTTATGCAGACGTTAATTATTACATTAGTCTCCCAGTAGTTCCATCACAGAAGATGAAAGCCGTTCTCTGAAATATATGGCTCCATAGCAGCTATATGTGTAATGTAATGTAAAATATCTGAGGATAAAAACATGACATAAAGATATGAAAAATGTTCTTCTCAGTTCTTCCGTCACATCATGTGGAGTTTATATTACACTCTATTGAAATTCTATGCGGTAGGTTTATAGGCAAACTGTACGCAAATAAATAGTTGTACATGGCAGCTTTGATCATAATTATAGCGGCAATTTCATGAACATAAAAAGCACGACAACTTTGAAGCTCTATCAAACCTGACTTATAACTGTTATCTAATCTTATCTTGTGAATTTGCCACTATATACAATATATATCTGTAAAAATATGGTGCCGCTTGGCTCTCCGTCTAGTTTCTCCCCTACTTCAAAATCCGTTTCTCTTATTCCTTTACCATCCTCCTACTCCTTTTCTCTCTTCTCTCGTTATTTCTCTCCCTCTTCCGCCCACTCTCTCTCTCCCACAGTCCCTCTACCATCCTCCAGCTCTTCACACAGTCTATCCCTCACCCATCTTCTCCATTCCCTCCTCATCCTCTCCAGCCTCTTGCTCACACAGTAACCTCATTCTTGCTTCCTGTTCTAACCCCTTGGTTTGATGCCACTCCTCCTCCACTTCCCCCTCCGCCGGGGATGAAGTGAAGTTGTTCAATGGTATTTTGCCTTTTAGCTGCAAATGCAAGCCTCCTGGCACTGTGTCCACCAAGAGTCCCTGTTCCCATGACAACTCCCGTTCCTGGCATGTCGCCCCATCCCACTCCTCCAACCCCGCCTCCTCCCAGGTGACCTGACATCGCCGCCGAATTCCGCTCCTGCTCTCGCCCCGAGGTCGGGTGCGAGTTCATCTTGATCATGTGGTGACGGTCGAGCGATGGCGTGGCGCAAACATTCTGCTGCGACTGGGCTTTCTGGTGGCTGACGCGGGGCAGGGTGGGCACCATTCCGCCTCTTTCTCCAGCTGGGTAGTCGTTCATTCCTATACCCATCCTGCTTCCGTCGTAGTCGACCCCGGCTACCTCCTCCTCTAGATGATCTGGGGACATCAGCAGCCTCTCCTTGGACTTCTTCAGGGTGTTCGTATTGGAGTTCTTTGATGAAGAGGCCATGGCTTTGTAGTATTGGTGCTGTTGGTTCTTCGACATCCTTGATAAGGTGTTGCCATCACCGAGGGCGAGGAGCTGGTCCGTTGATTTGACGCGGCGCGGCGGTTTGGAAAGCGTATCGTAGTTCTGGTTTTGCTTCGACTCCGGTGGATCCAGAGGGTAAGGATTCGGGGTGTGGCTTGGGGCAGACTGCGGGTGAGGTATTCGAGGACGAGTGGCATGGGTGGGTAGCGTGCCTCTTCCCCCCAGCGTGTAGTCGCCACCCCAGGGAAGGTGATGCTGGGAGGAATGAAAGGAGGGAGGGGCGTTGTTGGGCCTTCGTTTGGTGGTACAGTAACCTGAATATTCCTCCAATCCTCCTTTCTCTGTAGGTGGAGGAAAATATGTTTGAAAAAAATCAGAATGTTGGGTGAGAAAAGAGCATTAGGGATGCAACGATTTAAAAAATCTGTCAAATAACATTTTATTTATTTGTTTGATTGTTCACCCAAACATGAACATTACCTCATGATTTACTTACCCTCAAGCCATCCTAGGTGTGTATGACTTTCTTCTTTCAGACGAATACAATCAAAGTTATATTAAAAAAAAATGTCCTGGCTTTTCCAAGCTTTATAATGGCAGTGAATGGGTGTTGAGATTTTCAAGTCCAATTAAGTGCATCCATCCATCATAAAAAGTACTCCACACGCCCCTGGGGGTCAATAAAAGCCTCCTGAAGTGAATTAATGTGTTTTTGTAAGAAAAATATCCATATTTAGACCTTCATAAAATGTAATATCTAGCTTCCCACTAACCTGCATTCTAAAAATGCTGGGTAATTTTTTTACCCAAATTGTTGGGTCATTTTATTGGGTTATTTTTAATATTTTTACCCAGGTGCTGGGTAGTTTTTCTGTAACCAAGCTGCTGGGTCATTTTTATTGGGTTATTAGATACTGGGTTATTTTTTTTTTACCCAACAGCTGGGTTGAGCCTGTCTCTGACAAAAGAACCTAGCTGCTCAGTAACAGTCAAGAGCTTGGGCTTTTTGCTTTAACAAAAAGCAAGAAAGAGTGATTCACAGTGCAGCAGATTTGGTGCACTTCTTCAGCAAAATTAGGATTTGTATACATTTTATTTCATTTATTAAGTCTTTACTGTGCTGTAAATTATATTATTTTACGCAATGCAACATACAAGGGCGAGATGTCAATCAGCTGTGTCCGCAACAGTCATTTTACACGATGGAAATGCCTTTTGCCTTGTACAACAAATTGATTTTATTTGTTTTAATACTGAATTTAATTTAATTCGATGTTAAAATATGTTCTCTAATCTTAGTACTGTTTTTTAATGGGCAGGTTATGGGGTCAGTCATGACATATTTCGGCTACGAGTGAAACGTGAAGCAGTGGTTTAAGGTTCATATTCCCCCGTCAAACAGCAGCACATTACCGGCTTAGATTTCGCCGACACACCGGCACAAGAATTAGCCCTATTTCTGTGAAAAGTGATTACAGAGAATGGTTGAATACTCTTAAACTAAAATGCCACTTTTAAATGTTACACTTTTTTTTAATGTTTGTTAAATGAGTTTAAATGTATGTAATATTGTAACTATGCTGTATTCATCCAAATAAATTCTATTTGTCTTATATTTTTGTCCACGGGTGTTCTTGCTTAATAATAAATGTTCATCTTTTGATTATTGCTGTTGTCTCTATAATTCTGTGTGTGATTTTTAATTTCCAGCCCAATATTAAGCCAGCAATATAATGATTTTTAAACAATAGTTGACTTAAATAAATGTTGGGTAAAAACATTTAACCCAACCAGCTAAGTCAAAATAACCCAGCATGTGTTCTGTCCAATATTTACCCAGCGCTGGGTTGCCAAATAACCCAACTTGTGTTATTGGCATTTTTTAGAGTGTGTTGTATGATTGTTCACGAGAGAATGGCATTTCATCAGATGACACAGGATGTAGGAAGTAGTGCAAGCTAAGACTAGAACCAAGTTTTGTTTACAGCAAAGAAAAACCAGTCTCCTCTTGGCTTATATCGCAATCCTCAGACATTTTTTTCTTTACAAATCCTCGTTTTGTTCTTCTAATTTGTGAACGGTGTTTTGTTTTCTCCTCACCGCATTCTTGTGAATGCACGTACAACAGTTAGAGATTATGGTTTATAAAGTGTTAAATATGGATATTTTTCTTACAAAAAAAACATCAATTTGCTTCAAAAGGCCTTTATTAACCCACTTAGGCTGTGTGGAGTACTTTTTATGATGGATGGATGCAGTTTATTGGACTTGAAAATCTCAACACCCATTCACTGCCATTATAAAGCTTGGAAGAGCCAGGTCATTTTTTAATATAACTCCAACTATATTCATCTGAAAGCATAAAATCATACACAAGATAAGGCTTGAGGGTGAGTAAATCCTGGAGTAATTTTCATTTTTTGGATGAACTATTCCTTTAATGACCAATATAAACAAATCTGTACAATTTAGTCTAAATTAAAATTGAATTAACAATAAAAGACTAAAAAACTAAAAAGAATCATTTTAATGTGAATTTAGACATGAAAACATTATGTAAAGTATGAAAATGACTATTAATTTAGTGACTTACTTAAGATTATATGTAATTAGCATACAGTGGTACTAACAGTTAAATAATACTTAATCTCCAGTAACCAATATTAGGTACTAGTACTGTGTATATAATAAATATGGATGCACAACTAAAAATGTTTAAGCTTCGAGCTACAAGCTAGAAATTCATTCAAACTTTCATTACAACTTAACTCTTAATATAAATTCTTCAACCGCCAACCCAGGACTACGTTTAATGTTCGATTTCATTAATATAATGCTTGATTTCATTAATGTAGCAATATTAACACAATCCTGTTTTATCCTCAACCCTGAGCCGTTTCATCTTTTGGCTGATTAAGTCTGAGTCATTGTATCAGCCTGTATAACCTTCGCCTGTGCAGAACTTTCTTGTCCTCCAACTGTAACTCACACTTCCCAGGAGGTTTGATGTCTAGCTGAGAGAGAGGCCTTAAGGCTGTATACGTCTGTGCAAGATTGCGGGCGCTTTGCAATGATTTGCCCTCATTAAAATGACCTTCACAAACATTTATATCTCTCAAGCGTTCCAGTGAAACACTAACACTGCTTTAAATAAAAAACCCAAGCGTACAGATATTTTTACGCAACGCTCCGAGCCCCGCATGAGACTCACGTCTTCATCATCAAGCAGGTAATTTCTCCTTCAAAACACAACAGTACTAAATGTCACACTGCTTTTGATATTCGTCCATCTTTTTCTCCTTATTGCTTATAAATTTGCTTTATGCCTTTGAAATTATGTGGGCTAAAATAAGAAAGCAATCATGCCAAGCTTTCAATGTAATTCTTACAAAACATCATTTCCTTAAGATTAGAATCTTCCTCTCCATTGGTAATAAAGCACTCACCCAGACGCTTGAGAGACGAGTATCGGTTGATCTCAGGCTTCATGGCGGCTTCGTACGACGGCGGCAGCTGAGCCAGGTTATGTAGGGAGTGATGGAAGGACGGCTGGGGCTTCATGGCGTTAGTATGTTTACTGGGCTTCAACGTGCCACCGGCGGCCATCTGCATGTTGTTCATACGCGGCGCACGCTCTTTAAAAGCACAATGATGGACGTTGAGGTTATTTTCTTAATCTCTAAAGAGTAAAAAAATGGTAGAACTGTGGGTTTTACCTACCAATGGTGGCTGTATGTTTGGGACTGGAGCCTGTGGTGTGGATGAAGTTATGCTGTAGATTCCCCACTGTGGAACAGAACATAGCCATGTGTGTTTTAGAGATCTCAGCCTTCATGTCTTTGTGATAAATTACATTTAGTATGAATTTACAAAGTACATTTATCCATCTACTGTAAATGTTGCCCTATTAAGCTCTTTCTAGCTCCACAACGTGTTGAAAATTTTACACCGTCTGTTCATTCTAATGCCATCATATACAGCTCTGTGCTAAATAATTCACAAATGCCCTTTCATCATTTGGCTATTGCTTTTTCCCTGTGTTCCTTCCTTGTCCTGAATTTATACAGTTGGCCGTTCACAAGACTCAAGCTGAGATGGAAACATGAAAGGAACTCGGTATGACATATAATGCAACAATACCAGCCAAATGCAACCTGGTCCATGAGGGAAACATTACTTCACATTTAAAGCATTTAATATTCATGAATATTTGACACAGGACACTTTGTTTTAAGTTATAGCTGTTGACATGCAGCTAATGGGATTTTTAACAGTGGTTAAAGGAATAAATAGAGAAAGAGACAGACATTTATTTTCTTCTTGCTTGGCTATAGATGTGAATAAATCTTAACACATTTAGTGAATGGTTACGCTCTCATTATTCTTGACTTTTCATCTAAATAATCAATAATAAACTGACTTTAACTGAAAATGGAGGTGTTTACTATTGTCCTTTTGCATTATTGACACTCTATTTTCCTATTTAATACTGTAAAGCCTCCTTGATTTGCGCTATATACATAAAGGTGACTTGACTTAAACATTAACATTTGTGTGATTTATTCCATTTGGACAGTTTTGGTTTTTCATTTTTGTCACTGCACAGTGACCTGAATTTAAATCTATTTGTTAAGGGAATATTTGTGCACAGACAAAGTCTTTATTATGATTTGTATGATAACAAACATTCATTTTCATTTTCACTTGAAGTGAAAAGTTAAAGTGAGATGCCCCCCGTCAGAAATGAGGCTTCAGCAATAATTTAATTTTTTAATTGTATAATTATTATTCATGAACTTATTATTTATTAATATCAAAATTAGATGTGCATTTCATTGCCTTCATTATTCATCACATCATATAGGTTAATTATAGTTTATTGCTATCTATTCAATTAATAGAATTATATTTAATTCATATAATTCTAGTGTAATTCAGATCTGTCTCTTTCAACAGGGATTCTGTTATCTGATTTGTATGTCATTATTCACTACGTTTTGTCACTCAGAATGCATACATGTACATAGGATATTTAATTTATTTTAAGTTTTATGTATTTCTTACCTTTTATTTTAAAAAATAGCCCAAGGAGTTCATTTCACTCCAGTGGTGGGCCAAGATGGTTGTTAATTTTGTGCTAACAACTAATGTTTCCATTAATTTCCCTTAATAATATATTATAATCTATTATTATTATGCATATTCCCTTAATAATAACAACATGTTAAATATTTATAACATCTTAACTATGCTAATTAAATGCACACTGTTCTTAAAGGTATAGCTCGCCCAAAAATGAAAATTAAACCATGATTTACTCACCTTCAAGCCATCCTAGATGTAAATTACTTTCTTCTTTCAGAAGAATACAGTTGGAGTTATATTAAAAAATGTCCTGGCTCTTCCAAGCTTTATAATAGCATTGAATGGTGATTAGGATTTTGAAGCAAAATAAAGTGCATAAATCCATCATAAATAGTACTTCATGTGGCTCCAGGGGGTTTAACTTTTTTTTTTTTATGCTTTTTATCTAGAAAGGACAGTGTAGTTTGACAGGAAGCAAAGTGGGAGAGAGAGAAGGGGGTGGGATCGGGAAAGGTCCACGAGCCAGGATTTAAACTCGGGTCGCCCGCAGCGCAACGGCGCTATATGTCAACGCACTAACCATGAGGCTATTGGCGCCGACCAGGGGGTTTAACTTTTTAACTGTCACCCCCGTTTTTGTACATAGACATGAAATATAAATCTAATATATAAATAGTTTTAATTCATGAACAAAAACATTTCTAATATGATTTTGAAGTACCATTTCGATGGTAATGCAATGTCAGATTTTAAAATGGGGTTCGAAGGATGACTTTGAAGGTTTTAAATTTTCAATTGATATATAATTTTTGATCATTTCCAAAATAGGATAGAGAAAAAGCCAACAAAAAATGACTTTTGGTGATAAAGTTCAGAACCCCACTTATGATGTAGATTTTTAAGGTGCACTCTTGTCATAAATCAGTTTATAACTGTTCCTAAATAATTTGTAACAAAAAACAGTGGTAAAATATCTATTTAGGAGTCTTTAACCCTTACCAGCGATATATAGTTTGTCATGATTAGAATAGGATTTAATTGTAATATAGTGAATTAAACTGGGGGATGGGTGACAGTTAAAATGTTAAAAAAGGCGTTCTGACGTGAACTGATGTGTTTGAGTCAGAAAAATATCCATATTTAAAATTTAGAAACCGTAATCTCTAGCTTCCGCTAACTATCTTGCGTTCCCGAGAGAGTGACGTTCCAGCGGAATATGTAGAACATAGCCGTAGCGTACGCTCCGGTGAGAAGTCACGAAGAAGTGACAAATTAGTGACCGTACAAAGCGAGGATTTGCAAAGAATTTCGATATTATCCGAGAGGAGACGGGTTTTCCTTAGCTTGAAACAAAACTTGGTTCTCGCGAGACTAGGGTATTCTCATCTGAGCTTATCCTACGCATTGATTCACTTAAGAAGGCCTTTATTAACCCCTGGAGCCATGTGGAGTACTTTTAGGATAGATGTTTTGCTAATGTTTTGATGTTTTGGTGTTTTGCTTCAAAATCTCAACCATAATTGACCTCCATTACAAAGCTTGGCAGAGCCAGGACATTTTTTTAATATTTATATTTTGTATTTGTCTGAAAGAAGAAAGGTATATGCACCTAGTACGGCTTGAGGGTGAGTAAATCATGGGATAATTTTCATTTTTGGGCGAACTATCCCTACATTTGGAGATTATGGAGATTTCCACTCACGTCGGTTGTCTTTACTCTGTAGCGTTGGGTAGAGATTTTTCGGTGGTCGTCCAAGCGTCCCCTCTCCTCCTCCAGTTCCCAAGGCTACGCTGTTGTTTCTCTCTCCCTCCTGAACTGGACTCGACTGGTGACGCAACATTTCCACAAGAGCCCTGACAGGGAAGGACATATAAAAGATTAGTCAGGCAAACACAATTTAAGGTAGATCAAAAGTCCTTTTTGATCAAGACACATGAAGTCTCACCTGGGCATGTTGAGTTCTCTATTCCTAGGCTGTCGTGACGCCTTGTGGAACGCCACTTTAATAGCCACTGCCACCGCCACTGTAAACGAGATGACTCCGCCGATGACGTAGACGGTGTTGTTGCTTTGTTCGATGCGGCTGAGGTCCGGATGGGCAGGCGGTGGGGGTCTGGTCGCAGGGGGAGCCGTATTAGCCCACACAGGAGAATGATAGTTGTGGCAGATGTTCTGGTCCAGTCTTCGAGAGCGGTCCGGACAACAGAATCGATAATGGCACGTCCCGCAGCAGTAGATGAAGTCATCCTTGGAGCAGTTAAAGGTGAGGTCGTACTGCCCCATGACATCATAGTAACCCCGACACACATCCACTTCCACCAGTTTGCGAGGGGGCGGAGCTACCTGCGCCGCTCCGAAAGGGGCCTTCAGTGCATCAGTCGTTACATTCTTTGGCAGCATGATCTGAGGCAGCGGCCTGAGGGGCATTTCTGCCGCTCCAGCTGGCTGCTTTGGCCGACGATTCATGGACTTCCCTCGCATACCCCCACCGTTTTTGGAAAGGGGGTATAGAAAGCCCCTACCCTGAGATCTGGGGTTGGGCGTCGGGGTAATGGTGATCGGCCCATTTGGTGTGTTTCTGGTGGGGCCCGGGACGCTCGCCGAGGAAGCGTTAAGTGGGACAGCGATTAGCAGGAAGAGAATGATGACACGCACTCGAGCTTCCAAGGTGGGCATCATCTTTACATGACTAACACTGCTATTTTCTCTCGCTGACTCAACCCACCGCACAATGCCGAATTTTGTAAAAACAGCCTGCTTTGCGCTGTATGTAAAATATTCTTGTAGCAGCCTTCCGACGTATGAAATCTGAGTCTATATCAAAACAGTCTCGAAAGAAAAAGTCTGTTAAAGTGTGCGCTGTGAACGGTCACACTCCGAGATGGCGTGAGAGAGAAAGAACTATTTTGATGTGCTTTCAGCTTCAAGGTGAGTTACACAACACATATTTTCTCATCATGCAGCGCTTCCGTCCAGCACAGAGCTGGAAAACCTGAACAACATGTAAAACAATCCAAACGTTTGACAATATTTTGTGCAGGCAACATACAATTAGTTCTTGTATAAACAGGAAAAGAAAGACTATTTAACAAACTGTCCGTTTTGAACGTATTAACAAGGCAAATATTCCCTTTTGTGGCTTTCGTCAAAAATACACATTTTCACATTTCAACAAACAAAATGGCTTCTTGAAACTCTCTTTCTATTACTTTAATATCTAGTGTTTTCGTGACACATGAAGGCAATTATGTTGTAGTACAACTGTGTACATTTAGGTTTAATTCCCTGTTTTGGCACTTATCTGGATGAAAGATTCAGTTAAGAGAAAGGGGCAACTGTAAACATCTTAAAAATGTAAACTAATGTTTCGCTTCTCATCACAATTTTTTTTTTTTTTATTTGGGCACTCCTTACATTCAGCAATGGCACTTAGTCTTTAAGCAGATTTCCCTGACCTGTAATGCTCCCTGAATGTTTACTATTATTAACTAGTATAAACAATTTCCATACACTTGGTGAAAAAAAACAATAATAACCTTGTTCTACTGCACTTGTTTACGTGTTAACAGGACTACTCCGAATGGTGAACTCCTTTGAGGATTTGAGGGCAGTATGGTGAGGAATCATTTTGATTTTGTTCAGCATCTCATTCATCGCCTGAACTAAAACGAATGTGCGTTTCCTCATTCAGCATGCGACGAATTATTAAATGGATAATTCTGTGTGCAAATTTAAAATTAGAAAATCAGATCAAATATAAAATCTAAGCTCTACGTATTTTAGCTGTGTATTGAGAATGTATAATAAACCTTTGACGTAGACACACACACACACAGAAACAGACTTGATGATGATGGCAGAAAAGATGTAAAACGTTTTCAAGGCTGATTGTCTTCACAATAGAAATTTCCAAGGAGAGTGGCTATGTGTAAACCTTCCCGTCTCTTTCCAGTTTCTTAGGGTTCACGCAGCAGATTTGCTTTTTTGATAAGCCCAGTTTTCATTGAGACCGAGAAACGTTTGAAAGCGTTTGCTGAAGCTCTTTAAAATCCCATGGTGTGGACATGGCTGTTTCCTTGCTATTTTTGCAGGGCTGATCTTGGAATCCGCTGGCGGTTATGAAGTGTTCAGTTATCAAGCGATGTGCCTCTGAAAAGAAATCAACACATCGATGTTACATCCTACATGCGCGCACACACACAGACATCTGTGAAAGTTTTTGAAAGATCATAGTTAGCTTGTCATCTGCATGGCAGCCTATTATTTTCATCGTGACACATATGGCATGTGACAGGCAAATAAGGTATGCAGCAACTAATGCGATCAATATAGAATCCACAGAATTCAACACAAAAGAGACTTTTATGAGGCTTGGCTGTATACATTATATCTACAATAAAAATATATGTTTATTCAAGGAGACCATGCATTAACCAGCCAGAGCTTGTTCATAAGAAATATTAGTGAATGCAGATATTAAATATGTATATCGGCACTGATGAATGAAACTGCTGTACACAATCGAAATATTAAACTATCAATAACAATCAAAGTTACTGAGAAGTGTGTGAAATAAATTAAAACAACCACAAAAAATAGCAATGAAATGAATGAAAATTCTGTCGCTAATTGCTCAGCCTCTTGTCGTTCCAAACCAAGACCTTCATTAATCTTTGAAACGCGAATTAGGATATTTAAGAAACTAAATTAAGAAATTGTTGAATAAAGTCATTAATTTAGGGGTTTTCTTGCACACAAAAAGTACTGTTGTAGCTTCATAACATTACGATTGAACCACTGATGTCACACTGACTATTTTATCGATGTTCTTACAACCTTTCTAGGCCTTGAATGTGGTAATTGCGTTGCTGTCTATGCAGCACTCTTAAAAATAAATGTACTTTTATTGGCATCAACGGTTCTATGAAGAACCTTGAACAGCCATGGAAGCAAAAAAAGCAGAAAAGTTTCTTTAGATTTTTAAAATGTTCTTCAAAATGGTTCTTTTAGGAACTGTTGGGGAACCAAAAATTATTTTTCTATGGCATCACTGCAAAAACACCCTTTTGGATCCTTTATTTTTAAGAGTGAGTGTCAGAAAGCTCTCGGATTTCATCAAAAATATCTTAATTTGAGTTCTAAAGATGAACGGACGTCTTGGAACGACAAGAGGGTGAGTATTTAATTACAGAATTTTCATTTTTGGGTGAACTATCCCAACATGAACTCACCTATAAACCAATTATTTTATCGAATAAACATTGTATAGTCATGTATAAGCTAAATATGATTTCCAATCACAATAAAAAAATAGCAAAACCCATCACCACCCTATTGGTAAAATCATCGACACACAGTTCCCTATCTTTAAATATAAAAATAAATAAAATAAAAAGTCTGAAACTCTCTGTTTTTCTATGTCAAAGTAATATAGATATACAGTAGTCAACATTTGAAGCGGATCAAAACCTTTCATTAAAGTTGTCCTAAAACCAAAACAACACTCCTTCTTGTCTTAGGACAACTTTAATGAACTTTTTGATCCACTTCAAATGTATATATATATATATATATTAGTGCCATCAAACGATTAATCACGATTAATCGCATCCAAAATAAAAGTTTTTAAGTTTTTGTTTACATAATATATGTGTGTGTACTGTGTATATATTTTTTATGTATTTATAAATACACACACATGCATGTATATGTTTATATGTTGTTTATATAACAGAAATATTTCTATATAATATCGAACATAATCAAATATAATCAAAAAATATTCTGTATATGTATTTTTATATACATAACAAATATGCACAGTATTCAAATAATATGACAATAATGTGACCCTGGACCACAAAACCAGTTATAAGGGTCAATTTTTCCAAACTGAGATGTGGTTTTGAGAGTATGGTTTGTTATGATATGCCAAAATTAGTTTTTAATACAACTATTTGAAAATCTGGAATTTGAGGGTGCAAAAAAATCAAAATACTGAGCAAATCACCTTTAATGTTGTCCAAATTAAGTTCTTAGCAATGCAGTTTTGATATATTTATAGTAGGAAATTTACAAAATATCTTCATGGAACATGATCTCTACTTAATATCCTTATGTTTTTTGGCATAAAACAAAAATCAATCATTTTGACCCATACAATGTATTTTTGGCTATTGCTACAAATATACCCGTGCTACTTATGACTGGTTTTGTGGTCGAGGGTCACATATTATTTAAACAAAAACTTTTATTTTGGATGCGATTAATTGTTTGACAGCACTAATATGTGTGTGTATATATATGATCATTTTGAGTCGGACATGGCGAAGACTGCGAGTTGTTCCCTCCGTAAAATGCAAGATATTGTTCACTGAAATGTAGAAATGTAAGCAAGATGGATTACATTTAATATTTATCCTTTAAATCTGTACTTCAACTTAATTCTAACATTTGTACTTAAGTACATGCAGTACAGCTGCAGATTCCAGCTCATGACGCTAAAATAAAGAGCTGATGTGATGACCGTTTGTCTAATGTGTTACAACAAGTCACTATGAATCAGAAGCATTGAGAGAAGTGAATAGTAGCAATGATCTGAACAAATAGTGATCAGTCCTTTTCAGAGAGCATAGCATGATGCATGACACGAAGGAGGGGGTAAAGCAAGAGAGAGATGCTGCTTTCCTGACACTGTAGGTCTATGTGTCAGAATGTTTGTGAGGAAGTGTAAGAGACAGTGTGTTGTGCTAAAGCTATTCTGTAATCAATACCTATACGCTTTATTTTTCACAATTGTAGGGGCCCTGGAAAACCATCGAGCAGATAAAAGAAGGTTGGGTAAAATACGAAAGAATAGAGAGATAAATGCAGGGTAGAGATTTAAATATGAGCACAGCATAGCAGAAGTGCACAGAGCCAGAGGTATGACAGAAGAGAGGTGCTTTGTGTGTTTGTGTGTGTGTGTGTGTGTGTATGTGGGAGTGCGGTGTGTGGGTGGAAGAGAATGGAGAGCGTTCAGTGACACCACTTACTAACACACATACGCACACGGTACACACAATACACAACACCGGGAACATACAGTGCTAACACCAAACAGAGACTGCAACACATGCAGACGGTATGCTGGCTCACACAGGAATACTAAGAAAAATGCACTTTACAGGTGTAGAAAATGCGTGTAGTCCTCCGAAAGAGTGAGTGTACAAAATCTGTTGTCGCAGATCAACAAGTTAACACCATGAGAGACACCAACAGCGCGTCTTTGATGTAATGAGGCACAGATATCGCTATGGAAAACTGCACAGAGAGGAGCCACACAAAAAGCTGCAGGAAATACAGCACTGGCCAGGAAAATATATATGTGTCTGCTGCAGGCTGCGCTCACGTCTTAGATATAGCGGTTATGCATCACATCTACAGTGGCGTCGTGGTATCAAACTGCTTTTGCACATCAGTTAAACTACTGAAATGTGGAATATTGACAGAAAAAAAAGCTAGAAAAAAAGTTATTGCAAAATACTACATAGGCTCAAATTTATAAAAAATACAAAAAAAGAAAAAAAATTCTAAACTAAATTTACTATTACATAATTGAAATGCTAAATAAATATAAAAATATTAGCTAATTATTTTTTTGAAATATGTTGAAAGTAATGAACATAATTTTAAGACCATTAATCTGGGTAAAAACACTGCTAAAACTAAAGTTTATGCAAATTATGTAAACAAATATTATATTATATTATACATACAGTTAAAAAAATTAATTGTAAAGAAAGCAAAGATTATTGCATGTGTTTTACAATAAAACATGCTAGAAAAAATATTGGTAGGCTGAAAGACACAAAAATATAAAAAGAAAAAAGATTAAATGATCTATTAAATATAATCGTGTGTGTGTGTGTTTTATTTTGTTTTGTTTTTTGAAGTTGTAAACAAAGATAAATGGGTGTATTTTTTCAAAATAAAGAAAATACTGGTAGTTCCTTAAGTTCCCAAAAATATTAAAAATAATTTAAATAATATATGAAATATTAGCTATGTATTCTTTGAAATATTAAAAAAATAATGAATATAATATTAAGACCAATCTGGGATAAACACTGGTAAAATGAAATTTAATGTAAATAATGTATAAATATATAACGTATATTACATTTATATTATATTATATTATTTTATTATCACTGTAAAAAAATATTGTCTTACACAAGAATACTATTTCAGTTTTTCTACTTAAAAATTTCACATTTAATGTAAAACATGTTGTTTCTTTGTAAAATTTCTCAGTAAAATTTGCTTTTACATTACTTTTTCACTGTATTATATTAAATTTTAGTTTGTATCATATTACTGTAAAGAAATGTTTTGCACAGGTATATTATTTCAAGTTTTCTACTGTTTAATCTGAGATGTGCTGTTTCTTTGTACATTTTCTGAGTGAAAGTTGCTTCTACATTGTATATTATTTTGTATTACTTTATATTATATTATTACTGTAAAGAAATAATATAGTTTTAGTTATAGTTATATAATATAGTTTTGCACAAGTATACTATTTTAGTTTTTCTACATAAGATTTTCATGTTTAATGTGAAATATGTGGTTTCTTTGTACAATTTCTGAGTGAAAAATACATTATTTTTTCACTGTATTATTATATTATATTATATTATATTATATTATATTATATTATATTTATTAAATTATATTATTACTGTAAAGAAATGTTTTGCACAGGTATACTATTTCAGTTTTTCTACTTCAAAATGTCATGTTTAATGTGAAATATGTCTATATTTCTTTGTACAATTTCTGAGTGAAATGTGTTTTTACATTATTTTTTTCACTGTATTATTATATTATATTATATTACTGTAAGAAATGTTTTGCACAAGTATACTATTTTAGTCTTTTTCCTTAAAATTTCATGTTCAGTGTGAAATATTCTTTTTCTTTTTTGTACATTACATTACATACATGTACATTTCACTGTATATTATATTATTACTGAAAAGAAATGTTTTGCACAGGTATACTATTTCAGTTTTTCTAAAATTCCATGTTTAATGTGAAACATGCTGTTTCTTTGTAAAATTTTAGAGTGAAGTTTTATTCATTAATGGGCAACACATTTGAAAGATGTGTAGCAAAATGTTGCCGTGACCGAATTTGATCATATTCTACTCTAACCATGATGAGTGAAATATGACACAACATTTCAGTAAATTAAAAAATGATTTGAATGGTCAGGCTATATTCTTTATGTCATGCTGGCAACTTGATGAATGCTGCAAAAGGCTTCTTTTAACAACAGCTGCTGATAACACTTTAATGATTATAATTAATATGGAAGCATTAAATAGCCAAAGTGCTTTTAGAAAGGACTTTGCATCAACAGATGCAATTACGGATTTTGCACACACAGCGCAACAAGCGACTTGCGTGGGAAGAACGCTTTTCCCTTTCTCGCCATTGTATTTTGCACACACCTGTGAGAAGTTCGGCTGCAAGCAGTAAGCATTGAGCGTGGACATTTTAGATGCCGATCTGAACAGGTGTGGCGTTTCGTGAGTCATGTGGGCCGTTTACAGTTTCCACAGGAGCGAGCCTAAGAACAGCCCATAACATTAAAAACAGTAACCTCTCATTTGCATATCTATAATAAAGCGTAGGCCATTTCGACACCTTCTCGTCTATGCGAATCAGTGTGCGCCTCTACAAACTGGATTAGCTTTTGCCGAACACGGCACCCAATCAGCAAAGCACTGTGGGCGACTTCTAAGAGATGTGACACTGAAGATGTGGCGCATTCACAAACAGTTTCCAGAACGTGAGTTCACACAGGAATCACGGACGGTTCGTCCGCTTTTAATCTGATCGTGCTATTCTCCTTCCATTTCATTGTATTCCTGTTGCAAAACATGTCTGTTTTGGATGTTCTCTCGACTTCTCTTTATCTCCCTCCCTCCATTTCCCTCTCTCTCTCTCTTTCTCTCTGTGATATTCAGTGCGTGGGTTGAGGCAGCTCACTCTCTCTCAGAATAGCACTGCAGTAGTTCAGACTTGTATAGAAGGAGCGAAGGAGAAAGAGAATGATAGATAGGATGAACAGACCTCCTTCTTCTCTCCTCTAAACCTGCTGTTCTCTTAAAAGACAAATAGTTTGTCCTTTTCTTTATACCCCTGCGACAGGCAATTTGTGGACTTGACTGTAACAGTTTGCATCTATTACAAACCCTCATATTAAAAATGCATATTATCAAATGCATAGCCTAGTTCTGAAAAGGCCGGCCTGTCAAATGAACGAGACGTGACAGACCAAAAAAAAAGCCACTTTTAGTGGACCATGTTTAGATCTAAAGGAATGAGATGAGTAATTGTCACATGAACTGTCACAGAATGACAGAGACTAAGGCTTCTGTCATATGTGGAGTCCCAAAAAAATCAGCAAAATGTGTTGCAAAGCTGCAGAATGTGCCATTTGGCAAGCACAGATTCTTCTCAATGCCTCTTGACAGGAAATTCTACTTGCAAACAAGAAACCAGCTTGAGCTGGGATAACAAAACCAGTTCGGATATACAAATCATACTTGGCAACAAATGCATGTACAGTCATTTAAATGATCAACATGGGACTTATTTACTTTTGCAAGCTTCACCAAGACTTCTGCAACTCTATTTGGCAGGGCCTTTGCCTTTTTCTATTCTTTTAACCCTCTGGTGTTGTTCATTTGGGAGTCTTTTCACTTTTTTATTTTCAGTAAAATCAATGTAATATATTGGTGTTCCAATATTTATTCTTTATTTTGTATTTTGAGAGAAGTTCATGTTACAAATGAATATTTATGCAATAATTATGATTATTTTATCATTTAAAATATTTTTTAAAAATCGAAGATTTTTATATTACTTTTAAATTATGGCATTATTTCATGTTGAAATAGGGACTTTTAAAAATTCATTTGGAGTCAGATTAGTGTCATCTAGTGCGAGTAAAAAAAGAAAAACAAATGCAATTCCATGGTTTAGCCACTAGATACAGCCCTATATAAAAGGCTTATAAATTCTCTAGTGGTTTTTAGACATAATGACTTATTTTTATTAGGTTATGCACTTGGATATATATTTAGACATTCTCAAAGACAACTTTTTTGCATTCGTTTTACAATCAAACCTGAACACAGAGAAACACATTTTGTTACACATAACATCAAAATTAAAATGAAGTGAACCAATCAGATTTCAACCTCTTATATGTGTCTTCTTGCCATATTTTTACAGCCACACCAGTTTATTTGTGTGCAGAAAAGTGTGTTTTGTGGTGTTTCGTGATATTTCAGTGTGTAACTCCTTCCTTGGTGTCTGTGTTTTTGCTGTGTTTTGGACAAATTATTAATTTTATTTTAAACATTTGCAAAAACATGCTTTGTGTTACTGTCACACTAGTTCATATATGTGTGTATGTGGGGGGTGGGTGGAGTGTGTCTGTTTTGCACCTTTTTTCTGCATCTTGAATGATTTGTAGATTGTACACACAAAAAATGTCTTCGTATTTTAGTATTTTTGCATATTTCCCATTCATTTCCAATGGCGGACTGCGAACAACACAAGCAAGACTTTTTTTTTTTTTACGACAATTTAGCTTTTTCGAATCAAGTTCACATTTTTTGGTGGTCACATACTGACTGCCATAAAAGTAACTGAGTTTCATACCATTCCGATTTTTAAAAATCAAAATATTTCTTTGTTTCCGGTCTAAAATGACCGAACAATACCAGAGGGTTAAACTAAACAAACCAGGTGTTGTATATAAAACAAAGTCATAATTTTCTATATAGTGATGCGTTTCACCTCAAGTTATCAAGTACCAAAAATCAGCCACAATTATATTTTATAAGTTCGTACCTATGTGCAGGCCCCCCCAAAAACACCACCAGGGTGTGTTCCCTTAATTGTCAACTTAGCATAACATAAGCTAACGTTTAAAAAAAAAAACGCCGAACGTCATACCTGTAGAGAGACACACCGTATGAAAAGTCCTCTGCGCAACCCGCCTAACAAATCTGACTTTTGTTGCTCTCGCTACACTCATATTCCCCGATAATAACAGGGTTTGATACATTTCTGATAGCTGCAGGTGAAACTATCGTATATCGACGTGTCTCTTGCGGATTGTGGACCTGTAATTCGCACTCGGGTGAGTAGGTGGACATGACAAGCAGCGCTAGAGCAATGAATGGCCGTCTGCGTAGGCGTGAATGCATGTTTGCACGAAGGGTGATGTGGAGCCACCGTACACTTACATACGTGTGAACATCTTCCTCAGGTCGACTGATTGAAAACATAAAATGTAACATGAGCTAGTCTAACATTTGTGTTTTCTTTGCGCAGCGCAAATTATGAAACTTAGATTGCGAGCGCCAAAGAGAAGCGTGCGAACGCTTGAACAGACAATTAGATGACTTGCAGAAATATAGTTCAACTTGAGCGACTTACCTGTGGTGAATTCTACTGCTTCTCCTCACGACACCACCGGTCTCACATCGTATTCAACCCTGAGCGACAATGATGGCTAAGAAATGCTGTTATTTCCACAAACTGTTGCAGCACTTCCCTACTGCTGCTGGTGGTCTCGTCTTTTGGTAACAAAACAACAGTTACAGTCGCTAATTTCTTTCCAGGATTTTCTCTCACCTACCCCGGTTGTTTCCATGCTCGTACTACATCGATTTTTAGCGACAGGCAACAGATCGTGCACAACTTATCGTTATGTACTGTGAAAGTATTCCAAGTCCCTCATATAATTTTAATAACGCTCAGAATAACAGACGCCACCGCTGCCATGCATTTTTTGTCTCCTTAACGTTCCTGTTAATCGACGCCGCCTGCAAAGTGTGCACACAAGAACATTCCGACCCTGTCACGAAACACCGGTGGAATGAGGCGGGTGTTCTCACAGAGGTCCGCTGCGCTGAATAGTGCGTCTCTTGGTTTGGCGAAACGGTGTTGATGAGGGTTTGATACGATGATTCCCGACCGCTTCAAGTGTTTCGTTTCTCAAACTACTTCTCATCCTTGCCACGATTATGGCTGGCTAAGCAATATGGTGTGCGTGTGTGTGTGTGTGTGTGTGTGTGTGTTGAAGGGAGAGACACTGATCGGTTGCCATGGCAACGATGTCATTTTGTTTGTGACTCTAATAATCTTGATTCCTTATCCTTAAAGAACAAGAACGGCTTGCAGAAAAACAGTAAGGCTTCGGAAGAGAGACATATAGCGGTTGCTAAATGGGGTTTAGGAAGCAAAATGCAAATAAGAGAATGCCAAAAAGCCAACCCTGCATGATGACACAGCCGTTGCCTATTCTTTGCCACATGGTGAATGCCGAAGCTTCACATAAACATGTCTAGCTACATTAAGATTTCATTCCTGCCTGCATGAAATACTCTTCTTCGCAATATACACAACTTGTACTAGTTACAAGAAGTCCTTAGATGTCTAAGATGAATCATCTAGGCAATCGCATGCTTGATTAAATCGGCGATAAACATTTCCTTTAATTAATCTGCATCTAATCTAATATCAAACAGATGAGCTATCCTCTGGGGCGATACGGACGCACGCAGCCAAATGCTGAACGTCTACCGGCGCCTCGGGCTTAATCGACAGCCGTCAATCGCCATTTCAGCACCATGGAGAGCGATGCAATCAGTCGCACATAATCCACCGAGGGCATAAAATATTAACCACTCTGTGCTCGTAGAGCAATTCATTTCTGTTTTTCTTGATACTGTGATTGTCACAGGTGAAAAGGGCGAGTCGTTTTTGCAGGCCTATTGTGCAACCCACAAGATTTGAAACCTAAATCAACGCTTTGAATTTTTCCGATTATTGTATATGTACTGCAGGTTCATATCTTCCCCCTCATCGGCTTTTCCTTCCTACAGACAGCAATTAGCCGGTGTGCACTTAGCTATTCCTATACAGGTGGGTGGGCCGCTGTTTCGGCCGCTCAGGCAACCTGCGACGAGAAGCGATCATCCGTTCATAACCCGAGCAAATTACAGCCCGCAATGCGCTCTCTGAATATGGGGGGAAAACCTGAGTATGTGGCATAAAATGTTTCAAGGGGCGAAATACACTGAACAGCTTGTTTTTAACCATCCGCACGTCTCCAACATTATACAGTGTTTCAAAAGCAAATATTGCGGAGTGCTGAAACGGCAGGACGCCAATGAAACTACTGGGCAGATGTAAATACAGAGCATTTGGAGAATGTACCTATACATAACCATACACCTTTATGCCATCCAAGATTTTTATTCGTTTTTTTTCTTCATCAGAACAGATTTTAGCATTATTTGCTCACCAAAGGATCCAATGAATGGGTGCTGTCATAATGAGTTCAAAAAGCTGATAAAAGCATCAGAATAATCCACACAACTCCAGTAAACTTGTGAAGCATGCGTGTAAGAAACAAATCCATCTTTGATGTGTTTTACTTTCAAATCATCACTTCTGGACAAAATACAAGTCTGTAATCCATAATAATAATAATTCCTCCAGCGAAAGTGTCTATTGTGGTTACCCACTCCCACCAAAAAAAATATATTAGAACCATTTTCACTTTTAAACAGTAATTGATCAGAGTATGTGTCTCTGCTGATTCAGAGAAGATGATTTAGGAGAAAGCAATTTAATGGATAGAGAACGCATATTTTAGCCACGAGCAATGATTTTATGTTGAAGTCTTAATGATGAATTTAGTACAAATACAGCTTTTTTACTTTTTTGGATTAATCATGATGTTTTTAATCAGCTATTTGCTCTCTCATTCTGACAGCACCCATTCACTCCACATGAACTTTGGTGTGCAAGTGATGTAATGATAAATTTCTTAAGATCTGTTCTGAAGAAATGAGTTTGAAAAAAAATAAAAATAAACTCATCTATATCTGTATCTTGGATGGCTGAAGGCAGAGTAAATTTTCATTTCTATGTGAACTATTCCTTTAACTAGAAAATTAACAAAAAAAAAACAAAAAAACAACGTACACACACGTAAAATCTTACTGTTGAAATACTTTTGACTGGTAGAGTTAAGAACAAAAAAAGACATGCATATGTAATTTCTTTCTTTTTTTTTTTTTTTTTAAATAATTTTGCACTACCAGTCAAAAATTGAGCAGTAAGATTGTGCATTTTCTTTTTTTGAAATTATACATTACCAATCAAATGTTTTTGAACAGTAAGATTTTTATATATTTTTTTAAAGTCTCTTCTGGTCACCAAGCCTGTATTTATTTGACCCAAAGTACATTTTTGAAATATTCTTACTACATAGTGTTTTTTTTTATTTTAACACATTTTAAAACGTAATTTATTTTTGTGATTTCAAAGCTGAATTTTTTACATCATTACTCCAATCACATGATCCTTCAGAAATAATTCTAATAACCTGATTTGCTGCTCAAAAAAAAAAAAAAAAAAAAAAAAAAAAAAAATTCTGTAATTTCTTTGATAGTTCTATTCAAAAAACCCTGGGGGAGAAGAAAAAAAAAAAAAAAAATACTCGACCATTTTAAGTAATGGTAA